>WEIS01066183.1:4418-15306 GCA_013389965.1 Todus mexicanus | reverse complement strand
TTTCCTTCCCCTCGCACCGCTCTGCCACACCAGGCCTTTCGAGGTGCACTGGGCACCTCCATGCCACATGCTTTCCACCACCACCAGGTCTCTTTCCCCTGCATGACACAATATCCTCGTGGCTCAGTAACACCCAGCAGACCAAACTCTCTGCTAGGTACAGCAGGAAGGAGCTAATCTGGCTGCTGCTGCCCGCAGAACTAGAGCTACAACCAACACACTTGAATCCAATTTGGGTGATAAATACAGCTGTTTGAAAGGTAACCTGATGATCACCTCCAGAATTCACTGGAGTTGACCGTGAAAACAAACCCATTGCATCACTTACTGCAGAGATCCTGCAGCCAGGAAAACTGGGAAACACCGAGCTGGCATCCTGACATCCCTACCACAAAGTACCACTGGGGAGTTTTCTGAGGGAGACTAAAGCTGTGGGTTTGTAAGAACAAATGAAAGAAGGAAATCTATACGCAGATACAGAATATGTAACGACGAGCCTGCAAGTTTACACACCTGGTTTGCTCTCGGTTCAAACCCTTTCTTGTCTCCACTGTGCCAAAGCTCCCTCTGGTGGTATTAAAAGTCGTTCAATCACTTGGCTACTGGTATAAACTTGGAATAAATACCAGATCCGATGCTCGAGACAAAAAGCTACTACAAATACGAACACATCTGTCAAGATCCTGCATATACGGTCTTTATTAGTAGGCTCTTGTACATCATCAGTCAGGGATATCAACGCAACAAGCAAAAGGAAAAAAAAATTAAAGAGTATTTAATATCAATGGCAACTGTTCACCTTTTTGTTTGGGGTTTGTTTTTCGTTTGGTTTGTTGTCTTCTCTCAATGGAATTGTTCTTGGAAAGTTACTTAGTAAAAAAGTTAAGATAAAAAAAAGGCATTCCCCAAGGCATCCGTAAGCACTGCTAAACTTGACTCAGCCAACAAATGCCCACAAGGATATTTACCCAAAGTTAGATCTTAAGAGTTTGGGGTCATGTTTGTTTGCTTTTCAAATTGTTGACTCTTCCAGCTGAAGTTGTATCATTCTGCTTTGCTGCTCAACCATTTCCCACCTCCTGAGCAACAACTTGGCGAGGCATAACAGGTGCTTCTCTTACAGAAAGAAATAGCCTATTAGTCTGCAACAGGTACACTAAACCAAAGGTAGAATAAAAAGAATTGCTGGATGGGGGAGGAAAAGAAAGATAAAGAGCTTCCCAATAGAAGTACTTAATGCTTTATATGGGTTTGGGAGCAGAACTGGTAGTATTAGTAACACGGATTTTTATCTTTGTAGAAGCATGCAACTGCCAAACTCGTATTATTATAACCACAGTCAAAATAAATGATGAAAAGTAGACGAGGTATTTTCTTACCACGGCTCCTGCCAACAAAATCAGTACTTTGCATCACAAACGTGGCATTTCCAATTCCCACACAATATCCGTGTGCTAACACTGGGATCTGTGTGTGCGTATCAAAGGCTCGACACTGTGCCATCTCCTCGAGAGACAAACGGCTTCAAAAGGATGTTGTACCTAAAACTTTCCTTATGTAACATCACTCTTAAACCCAATTAATACAAGTGTATTACTTGAACTCATTTTAATCATTAGAGAAGCAGCCAGCACACTGTTACCACTACTTGTGTAATACTAAGCATCGTTACCACTACTTGGGTAATACTGAGATCCATCTGGAAATGGTTGGAAATAGGCTGAATGCGGATAATGAATATCATCTATTTCCTATTGCTGTTATGAGAGGTTCAAAATTGTCTTCCTACAAATCAGAACTAATTACAGCTTTTAGTACATACATTTCTACTGTGTGATTTTTCTAGTGTATCCTACGCAGAACTGCAAAAGAATACCTCATGTTGCAGAGCACTCCACAGCTACATAGGGAAGGACTGCGTGCTCACCAAGAGTGTTGTTTAAACTAGAAATACCGAAAGCCATGCAGTATTTTCATTAGGAAGTCCCGAAGATGGCATTTTAGAACATACGCAGACAGAGTCAACATGCCTTATACAGATGGATACACCAAGTTTGGAAGTTACACAGAGTAGTGGGATCCTACAGCTGTGAACCGGCAGATCTGAGCGTAAAAAAAAGAGCACAGAACATCCACTAATATTTTTTAAGTCCGCAGCTCTTGAATCTGCATTGGGAGAGTCACTGAGAATCAAGGGCTCCCATTTTCCTAAGATCAGGTTCTGCACCTTCCACTTGGTAACAAAGTGACAAACATTTCATGAGGCGTGAGACAAGTCATGTTAACTTCTGCTACAGGAGTTCCCTCCTTGGGATGCAACTCTTCAAGCTTTTCAAACTCTTTATACAAACGAAAAGCTGAAGTTAAAAACGTAAACATATAAAATCTTAAAATTCCATTTATGTTATGTGGAACTAGATATATACACGCATATATATATATATTTAAACCTAAGAATTGAGTCCATTGTCAGCCCTCTAGAAACACACTCAAGATCTTGCCTGCTTCATGTTTTCAAATATATTTTAGATCCCTCTGAGAAACTCTGCCCGAGATAAATCTGTGTAAATAGCAGTAACTGTACACAAGTCAACTCTCCTCACATTTTAGAAAGCAAAATTTAAAGCATATTTGTTCTATAAAGATTCACAGTGATACAGCTCGTGAAACATTTCCAAGTTGCTAATCAAGAAACTTCTCCGTCAAGATCAATCTGTTTCTGACTAATTTATGTGAATATATACTTATATGAAATCATAACTGAAGAGCTGATACAAAACAGGATGTTATTGAACTGCATGTTATAGAGAAGCCTCCGACTATAAAAGTTGCTGGGTTTTTTATCTTTAAAAAGACAAACCCTTTTCTGCTTGGTGCACACAGTTTGCCATCAGTCAAGAGCTCTTGTTTCCACAGGAAACACTGGCAATTAAAAGCGGACAAATCACAATGATCTCGCAAAACAACGTATAATATCTTCTCCCTGTAGAATGGAAGATCAGAAAGACTGCAACCTGTACAAAGACAGGAGTTATCATTTCCACTGGAAACAAGCACAACCACTGCAAGGAAGTCATGAACGCTTGCCAGCTTTTTCTCCTGAATATAGAAGCAAGATGGCAAAGAACATGACAAAAAGCTACCCGACCGGAGGGGGTACAGGGTGCAGGGGGGAGGAAATCAGTTGGTCAGTTAAACTACAACCAAATCAAACTTCAGGCTGGATACCAGAAAAACTCTGAAATCAGCGAGCTACGCAATTTTCAGTTCAGTTACGTTTCTCTTCTGTGAATTCATTCCAACTTACAGCCTTTAATGCGTTATGGAAAAAAACCGATCTGAGTTCGATGTGAAGCTGTAGATAAAGAAAATAGAAAATTCCCAAACTGAAAGACCTGAGAGAGGACAAACTCTCCTCGAAGACTCTTTCTCACCAGGCTGCCCTTCTTCCCAACTGGCAGACTGTTGGTCAAGCCATTAATTCCACAGCACTCTTTTTTTTTTAACAAAACGTTAGTATTAAGCATTCCTCACGCACATTAGGAGTTTTTCAAAGCCATGTTTAAACCATAACAATAAGATGACCGGATAATAATTCTGAAGGAGTTGATGTAACGAGGATGAGAGGAAGAAAATGAAAAGAAAAATCAAACCAAAATTCCGTGCTTTTGTATCGCTAAAGCCATCACACTGGCAATTCCTTTGAAGATTCGTTCTCATTTTCTTCGGCACTGCTCTTTTTCTCACTCTTGTACGTGGAAAGGAATAAGTTTTCTATCTGAGTCAAGAACTCTTCAGCAATGAAGCAGTTTGTTACCTTGCCCAAAGTCTTCCTCATGCACTCCAAAAGCTAGTCAAAAAGAGAAGGAGATTGTTTTTAAATTGGGATTTTACCCAAGTTTATTTCCCCCCCTCTTATAGCTGGTAAGTATCCCAAGGGATCTTTATATGCTTATTATACATAATGGTAGAGAAAGTGTTCAACTGTACAATAAAAATTTTAGAAAGGAATTCATGGGTGATATAAAATCAATTCTTTAAACCCAATTCCATAACCGCTAAATTCAAGTGTATTCTACCAACTACATTTTAGATTTAAGCTGTTTATAAACAAAGTCACATCGAGAGGGGGAAAAAAATCAAGTTAGATGCAGGTAATAATTGTGTGTTTTCTGTTGATGTCTTTTGCTTTGGGCAGATTTTGTGTCTTGATTGTGCAACTAATGGTATCGTTGGAGTTATTTAGAACTTCATAGCAATGACTACACTGCCTGGAAAAATAAAGTTCTCACTTCTGCCTGACAAAGGCAGCACAGCATTGCCGTACGGACTGAATAAAGGACCAGCGAGCGCAAACCTGCCCATTGGAACAGGCTGCTCAGGGAAGGAGTTGAGTGGCCCATCCTTTGAAGTGTTTAAAGGGCGTAGAGATGAGGTGCTCAGCGATATGTCTTAGGGGTAATAAAGATTAAAGGTTGGACTCGATGATATTTAGGTCTTTTCCAACCTAGGTGATACTGCGATACTGCTCTCAAAACGCTTACAGTTCTTGACACTGAAAGTGCACAACATGCTGAGAAGAGACATGATTAATTTGCCATTTGTTCTTCTCCAAACTGCAGTTAGAACTTGGTATCTGCCTGTAACCGTCATCCCCAGCTCTCAAATGAGCACCCTTATTTTCCTTGAGTTTGCAATTCAATCAGGTGCACCACAGAAGTCATTTCTCGTGATTAGTTTACATCTCTGCTTTGAAAAATGTAACATCAGGTGACTTCTGATAATACAAGCCAGATTTGTATTAAAAAAAAAAAAAGTCTTAAATCAAAAAAGCTAAAAGAAGAGAACTTACTTTCTGCAAACAAGTCAGGTCTGAATCTCTGTGAAAAATTTTATCCATGGGGACGCTGCTGTTGAAAGAAAAAGAAATAGTAGTGCTGTAGAAACCAGACACATGGATTTATTGACAGATCAATCACTGACATGCAAAAACTCAGAAGAGGTTATTCCTTATAATAAAAGTAGACACATACCTATGGCAGAACCTGTATTTTTCAATTATCCATCTTGTTTTTTCAAATATTAATTCCCACCGAGGCTCCTCTGACATCTGCTGTACTTCAAATTTGTAGGGCAAGCCTGTAATCAATTGAACATGATTATTTAGCATTTTGAGTACACTCACGTGGTATTTTTTCCTCTCTTTTCCAGTTTTAGGTGCAATCCTGTCCTTCCCCACAACTACTGACCATTTATTCCTGCCTACAGAAGGTTGCGGTCCTGTAAACAACCAATGTCAAGGAGGTTAAAGTAAAAGCACGATGTATTTTGGATTCCAAATTTTATTTGGGAAGGAGTAGGGAACAAACTTGTTCTCCTCCCTGCCCTTGCCAATTCCTGGTGCCGTAAGGAAGCACCCAGAAATCTACAACATCGCAGAAAAAACAGCTAAATGTCTTCAGTTTTTATAACTTCGTACCACTTTTGTAGTCTCTAAGGTCTATGCGGTCATGAACTGAACGAAAAAGAGTTTCTTTTTCATGTATGAACTCTCTGATGAAGTGGCTGACTCTTGTTCTAGATCTCAGAGGGGTTTTGCTCCTACAAGAAGAAACTCTTCTAGCTTATTGCAGATGGGGAAAGAGGAATCTAAAAAGTATTCTAAAAGAACACCAGAAAAATTACCTGCAGAACGTTTCAGTTACCAAAAGTCAGGCAGAAAGACTCTAAATTTCAGCAAGTCATGTATACAAAACAAAACAAAAGAAAACAGCCTTTCCAAGGTAAGAATTTAATGAGATGAAACTCGTGTCGTGTTTTACCTCCACACCAGAAGGGTGGGATGCACGGGAAAGGAGGCTAAAACTGCGGGACTGTCAGTGTGGTAAACGGGAATTACTGCACAGATGTGGCCACCACTTCTCTTCCCCAAGGATTACAGAGCAATTCTCCAGGGAGATGGTCCCCCCTTGCTTTACTTCCACAGCAAAAAACAGAGGGAACTGTCAGTTCACACAGCCTCTGCTACTGCCTTGTCAAGACAACTGGAAACCTTGGGGTTTGGATGCAAAACCCAGGACTTATGCAAGCGGGAGAGAGAAGAGGCAGCTACTATAACCGTATACTGTTATCATGGGAATTTTCCTCAAATTAACATCAGGGAATTGAGCAGGAGAGCCGGTCATTGCTCAAAACATCATAAATTGTATAGGATATGCTCTGAACTATTCAAGAAAGGAAAACATCCCATTTTCATGAAATGTCAATGCCATTTTTAAGGAAGAATTTGTCCCCTTAGGTTGGGCTCCGTGTCAGCACAGCATTTCATCCTCCAGGTCCTGTCTTTCCTGGACAGCTGACAAGTCTGATCCTTTGCCTTTCTGAATGCTAAGTTACTCAAATAAGGATTTTTGGCCACCAGAGCAGCCAATTCTTTGCTATTATAGTTCTGTCGCCTCAATCACAGGATCTGCTCAGAATTTTATAACGCAACAATATCTAAGTAACATCAGCAAAGCCGTTTCTCAGCTTTCCATATGCATACTGTGTGTAAATAACAGTGACCCTCCTCCCAACCCTTTGAACTTCTTTCATGGATTGCATGACACGCTAACATACAACAAAAATATATTAAAAACTAACTTTGATCTATTTATACCTGTATAATCTAGTCATGACAACAGGGACTACTCGTAGGATTAATCTTCAAGTGAAATTCCTGGTTTTGTACAGCACAAACTGCCAACATGAATATATAAATACTGATTTCTCAAGGTCAACAATAGACAACATATTGCCCCTTGGTATCCAAAAGGAACAGAAAAATTAAGGTAATGGCTAAAATATCGGTACTTACGGTAGGAACCGTCAGAACTGATCTCATCACTAATTACCAGACAAGTCATCTGAGAATACGGGAGTGGATTATTTCGGTTGTAAGGACTTATAATCATTCCAATGAACATGGCGCCACCCCTGGAGAAATAACTCTAAATAAAACAAAAAACAAGAAGGCATGAAGAAATACCACCTTTTCCACAGTAGAAATTAAAAAGATTAGAATATATAATCAATTAATGACCGACCTGATTTTAAGATATGTTAGAGCAGTAACAGGTATTAACATCGTAAATGCCAGGGAGGCTTTAGGGTTGATTTTTTTTTTTGCTATTTATTTAGCGTACAACCCAGCAAGTACCTGGTATTTAGCTTGAGTGTCGATATCTCTTATTGAGGGGTTGGGGTCGAAGGCCGGGTGGGAATGGTACCAGCCGATAACGCTGTATCCCCTGGCAGCCAGCGTTTCCGAGGCCTGCGTTTGAGACACCGGATCCATCTCGCACTGCAGTCCTGTACTGAGACTATTGCACGGCTCTGCTGCACACACCTGTTAAAAAAGTCTCCAGATGGATAAATGCAAGAAACCTCCATCAGTTCAAGAAAATTTCAAGGATTTGAAGAGTCATATTCCAGACCTTCCTCATGAGAGTTGACAGGCCAACACTTGAACATAAGCACAACTCTAACATTTCAAGACTACGGTAATTAATATATTTAAATAGCTGCCGTTCAAAAATCACACTTGGGTCTAGTCAAATACACATTATTATCCTAAATTTTAATATTTTAGAGAAAATGTAGAAAGACAAACACTTACTTCTACAATTTTATCAGCTTCTGAGTATCTTCCACCTAGCAGCCCTATAACTTCTGCCATAGATACATGAGAGTGCTAAAATGACATCAAACAATTATTAAAGTTCAAGTCATATAATTTCAACACATACATCCCAGCTTTTTGAAAGATAAAACTTAATCCTCACCAAATCCATTATGAGAAGTGCTTCGGAAGACACTTTCACCTGAAAAGGTTCCTGAAACGATAAATGCAATAATGAGTATGAGAGAAGCAACACAAGTAGTAAAACATTGTTGATTATTGACTCGTAGGTACATACCTGTTTTTCTTCAGTGAATAAACAGCACGGTATCAGCTGAAAGGGATCAAAGGAACTATAAAATGAAAGAAAATTTCTCTAAAGATGTAGGACAGTCAGGAAACGTTTCAAGTTTCCCTCTGTCTCCTTGGCAGAGGAGGAATAACCTTGTTTTCTTCACTGGATTTTCTCAGCCCACACTGTGATGACTTCCACTAAACACAGAAACTTCACTACCCACACTTCGGAATTTCAATATGAAAGATTTCAAATACACGTGTTATTTCAGATCGTAACATACAGTAATGATTTCCAGCCTGACACTACCCAAGGTATTTGTTTCATTTCTAGAAAATCTACATTCGAACAGGACATACATCAGTCAATACCTTTTTCCTTGTCTTGAACCTTTAGATTTTGCAGGTTTCAGTTTTTCTTCCTCTCTTCTCCTTGCTAATTCTTCAGCAGATAGATGCTAAAAAAGTTTTTTAAAAATAAATATGCTGTAATGTCTTGGGTGCTCTTTCAGTAGCAATTTCAAAATCAGCCCAGAATAAACTCTTGACATCAGGGTCCTGTTTGCACACTGTCAATATGTGTGTGACACAGGGCAATAGCCATAGCAGAATCAAGGCACATGAAGGTCCTGACAATCATGAGATCCAGACCTCAAGACGCCCGATGAGAGAATTTCAACATTCTCCAAGTCCATCAAATTCAGTAAAATCACAGCCTCTACCACAAACCACCACATAGCTGCAAGTGTGGTAACTAAGGAGAAAATCTGCCATTACAATCCATGGCCAGAGTTTCTCACGACACCTCTTCAGGGATGAACGCTTCCAAGCTTTATTTCCATCCAAATATTTATTTTGCAGAAAGCGTTGGAATTCTTAATCGTGGTTACTCAAAAATAGGTACAGCATTAGAACGTTATGGGAGCAATTGTTACAGATACTGCTTATTGACGGTTGCAAATTTAAGTGGTTTTCTATGCAAGCAAAATTGGATGCTTACAGTTCTTCACTTTTTGTATAAACTGAAATGGTAAGAATGGACAAGTGGATATTTTCCTTCCGAGTCTTCTATAAAATATTTAAACTTGTATGAATTTTCCTAAGCACTTCATAAACCACAGTATTTCTGGGGACATTGCTAGTGGCCAAAATAATATTAGTTCATTCGTTATATGTAATATTAATATTGCCATGAATATTACACCTGCATTGTAAGGACTGAAAAAAAGAACATTTACATGTTTTTTTCCTACTGTTAGCTTTAGTAAAGCAGTTAGAGGAAACAAAGGGCCATGAAATCTCCTACAAGACAAGGCAAAGAGCTCTACAGGCACAAACCGATGTAGGGTGATACATGATCATAACATGAACACATTATTTTCAAATTACTGCTTCCAGGAAGGCAGGTTCAGTACTTATTACACAAGTATCCCTTGTATATTTGATGATACACCATCTGCTAGCAATTAGCAAGAATTAATTCTTTAAGCAAAGTTCAAATAACCACAAGGCTTACCTCAAACGTCTGCCCTTCCAAATCCTTCGCATCGCACCAGTTTCCCCAAGGGTCTCGCACTCGTCGTCTCCTTGTTCGCTGCAGCAAGTAAACCAACACGAGTCAAGGATCTTACTGATGAGAAAACCACATTTCATCAGGCATAAGAACAATGCCCAAAAGGTTCCTGTCATCAGACGAAGGCTACTAACACTACGATGTATTTCCAGAGAAGAAAGAACACCCTGGAGTTAGGTAGGAATAAGCAGTTTGCAATCCGTCATGAAACTTCATCAGTCGGTTTTTAAGGCTGTAAAGCAAAATACCTGGCTGATGTTCCATAGATCATCAACACCTCTGACAACAGCACATTATCTTGCTCTGGATTATAGCTCAGACAAAAAAAAAAGCTATAAATTGAGTATGTTTAAATTCAGTGTATGCTACAGTTCTTCATATTTCCATTTATTTTATTACTTTTTTTTTTTAGCAAAATTGATTTAGTTTTCCTCTCATCAACTGATTTATTTTGCTGTGAAGTAATTCAAAAAAAGCTCCATGAAAATTAAATCTGGCAAGCCCTGGTAATCCACGTAGTTAGAAAGGAGTTACCACCACACGTAATTGTGTGCATAAGGCTCTCAGTAAGAGATATCATGCAACTCCTATCCTTAACAGTTAAAATGCAAGCAACTTAATCACACACTACCAATACACTCCACTATTTTCTGGCTAATAAATTATGGAGAGATGTGTGGGAAGGAGTTGGGGTTGTAGAAAAAAAGACTGCAATATAATTGTGTTTAAATCCCTAAACAGAAATCAAATGTGTAAGACAGAAGTTAAGGCAGACGCCTGCCAGGGCAGAAAAAGCACCTAAACTGCCACTCGAATTACACGGCATTCTAACGATACGACAAACTGAACGAGAGCAGAAATTCCCTGAGATGCCCCAGCTTGAAAATGAAAATTGAAAAGATCTTCCCCACGCTGAATGTTTTTTGTTGCCCTCCCCAAAACGTACCATGGACTGCAAGCGCTGCGCAAGCTGGTACGCTTCCACCGTGTCTTTGCCTTCTTTGGACCGCGTTTTATCAGCTGGTTGGGGTCGGTTATAGACAGCCTGTTCTACAGGAGGCAGAAGAGAGAGACACTGCGCTTCAGCAAAGTACAAAGCCACTTACTACTGTACAGAGCCAAGAATGACACAGGGAAGTGGTAACGACAAATGTCAAAAAGAAAAAAGCAAACCCAAAAAACCCACAGAGCGACAAGACACCCCTTGACAGTCATATAACTGACTTATTATATAGTCCTCTCCTGCTACTACAACATTTTTAGGACAGGAAAACCTCCTTCCTTATTAATTTCTTTTTAATAACGTTTACTTCAGACAAAATGTATTTGCAGGACACTGCTCCTCTCCTGGGTGACTGTCA
>WEIS01066172.1:10998-26558 GCA_013389965.1 Todus mexicanus | reverse complement strand
GGTGGATTCCCCTACATTGGACATGAGCATGAGACTCAGCTTGACAGGGTGCTGGACCAGCTCATTTAAACTATATCTTTTCACCTTGAAAGGTTGGACTAGATGATCCTTGAGATCCCTTCCAACCTGGCATTCTATGATTCTATGAGATGGTTGTTTAACACACTATTAAATTTGTGGCTTGCCTTTTTTTTTTTTTTTTTAAATAACTCACTCTCTATAGATTAACATTTAGCAAAATGAAAATTTCCTGAAGGTAATTACCTGGCTGCAATTCAAGGCATTCAGAAAAATTACAGTTCCCTTTGGCAAGAGGTTGCGCTGGGAGGGGTAGAGGCACCATCCCAGGGCAGCAGATCTGAAATTCAGAAATTCCTGATGACAAACCTGTCCCAGGGCTTTGCCGCACCCCTTGCTCTGCTTTTGACTCGCCTCTTGCTTCCTGCATGTATATTTGCATTTGCCCCACACGTGGTTTGGCAGAGGCCCTGTGTTTCTCAGTATCATAGAATCATAGAATACCAGGTCCAACCCAAAAGGTTTCTTAGCAGTTTGACGCTGCCTCTGGGATTGAGTTTTTCTGCCCCTAAAGCTACGGCACATCATCTGCTGTGCAGATGATACCACGCTCCATGCACCTTGGCTCTTTGCATGTTCATGATGCGGTTGGGGTTCACCACCTCTGCAGGCACATGGTTGCAATTCTGCTAAACCACATCCTAGTGAAAAAGGGGGAACCAAGTCACGAGTTTTGCTTTCACTAGCAATCAGGTGAGCTTCTGTTCCACCCCTGTTTCTTTCTGACATTTTCATCTTCCCTTCAGGTTTAGCTTTGCTGTACTTTGACTAAGCAGTTTAGAGCATTTTACTAATGCTCAGGACTGTATGGTACTGGTAAGAGTCAGGACCCTCAAATATTCCTAGCACAGTCATGGATAACAAATATCTTACCAAAAATTCAACCAAAGCAATACTGGGTCACACCTGATTTTCTTCATCTTCAGATGGCTACATCTGTGGACTTCACTACCTTGCCTTGCCTTCAGTACAGTAACTGCTTATAGTTGATTTATCTTTCCAAATACCTCTCAATCTCTTCTCACACTTACTAACTTTTGCTTTTCTGTCAGGTGTTTTTCTTGGAGGCATGTGCTCATGGACATACAGATGATACAGTAAATTTGCATCAGTGTTTTGAGGACTGTTTGAATTCTCTAGTGAGTTTATCTGCATAGGTGAATGGAATATTTCAAGCATATCTTCCTTTTTAACAGACACATGATGCTACCATCCCTTCTCTTAGGTGCTGAACCCATGTCTCTATCACGCAGAAAGAGATTACACTAATACTTTTGTCTGAAAAAGTATATAAACTTATGCAAAATAAAATAAAATAAATCATAAAGGAACAGCTGACATCTTCATGGTGCCCACTAAACTATTATCTAAGCATGCAAATGGACTGTGTATAATAAAAGACCTTCTTTTGTGACAATATATGCAATTATGAATATGTAAGTTATGTTCTCATGTTCTGGTTTGACCTCTGCTTACTGAGTTGTTGACAAGGACACTCAGCTTCTGACTGCAAGACATGTTTTTGATGCATTCAAAAAATACAGTACAAATCAGAATTAAAACTGAAAGAACACAACTCATTAGATTACAGAGGATGCTCAGGTTTCACTTTAAAACAAAAGGACAAAGTTTTCAGTCCATGTGGATACAAACAAAAAAAATTGAAACAAGGGAATCCTAAAGGTTTATAGATTCTCAAGACAAAGACATAACCTCTTGTTAGGTCTTTAGGTTCTATTATTTCACAGAAATCTTCCATTTTAATCGATTTAGAGACTTCTAAAGGCATGATATCATTTTTAATGACTTGAACTTAGCAGCACCTTCCAATTTTGCAACTTGTTTAATCTTACTCTAAGGTCTTTGACTGTTCTAATTTACAGGGAGATTTGAATGAAAGTTTTCTTTGCTTAATTCACTGTAAGCTTGATCCAACACAAAGATTAGTGCTAAGAGCTGTTTCATGTCAAAGTCTGAAGCGGAAGGTGTCCTAGTGGGACTTACTATGGAAGAATTGTGCATATTTTGCCCACATTACTTTGTCTAGCTTTTAAGTCCTCAGTTCCATGGAAACTCAAAATTGCCCCCTGCATCCTCCCAAAAGGCAGCCTGGGTTGTTTGCAGCTGGGTTTCCAAGACACTTGCATGAGGATCAGGAAAACACGTAGACAACGGGAAACACCACACAGCGGTGAATCTGCTGCTGACTTGCTCTGAGATAACCAAGATAGTTAAAACCATCAGCTATCTACTGAGATAACCAAGATAGTTAATGTCACATAGAAGGAATCAGACAATGAGAGGCTGAAAGGGAGAAGGATCAAACCCCCCTATACATTCATCCCTCTGAGTCCCAGCTGAATCCAAGCTGTCCAAATTTAGCCCTGGCTCCTTTCACTCTGCATGTTTTGCAAGAGAGCTATTTGTCGAACTGGGGAAAATGCAGCAGGAAAAGAGATAAGAATGGCATGAAAATGGAAGGTCTTCTGACAAGCAAGCTTTGCTTTGTATAAGGATCACGTTACCTCGGATAAATCAAGTGTAATGGTATGTGATAGGGGCAGGTAAAGGCAGGAGCACTAAGGAGTACAGCTGTGGTTTAATGCTTTCCTCGGCACGGCACACTGGCAGTGGGGTTTTGTTATCATCCTCGACTCACTGGCTATCACAAACCTAAGCCAACCAAGAAAAATTTCCATCAATGATTATTTATAGGTCAAAAAGGTTAACTAATACAGGAAAGCGGGGCTGAACTCACTGCAGCGCATGGTTCAGAGAAGAAATTTGGAAAAGTTGAAAAGGCTGAATTTTGGTACAGCTCAAATGCTGGAAACAAGTCAAAAAATCTCTTGGACTTAAAATTCAAACTGGAAGCAGGAGGTTGCATGAGGACTGCAAGACAAAAAAACAAATCTAGTGAAAAAAATGAGATTATTGAATATTCTATCAAGGCCAGCAGTGGAATCAAATAACAGAACCAGATATTTTAAAAGGGCCTGAGATGACGCTGAGCACTGCTTACTTGCTGTACGGAACCTGAAAAAATTATGTAGACTTTAAAGATAATATGCAATATTTTTAAGCTCTCTGAATTACTTTGTGAAGGGTGGAGACATTACTGATGTTTGTAGGGAATTACATTGGTAATTCTGCCCCATAACTGACAAATTACACACAGAACCTGAAGATCAACTGTAATAAAATGAAACTATTCACAAAACCTGACAAAAAAGAGGTATTTGGGATTGGGACCCTATTAGAAATTAGTAAACTGATTTTCAAAATTCCTACCTGAAGCTTTTAAAAGCAGAAGTTGAATACAGAGTACTTAAGTCTATAAAATTTTCCAGTTCTTAGGCCAAGACATTTGACAGGTAATCAAAAAGGGGAAGGATTACATTTCTTTTCTTCGTTAAGGTCTCATACACCTTAATGAAGACGTGAATAAATATATACGCTATATATACAGACATATATAAAACTCTCTTTTTCCTTCACTCTCCCAATTATTACTACTTTAAAAAAACAAACAAACTAACAAACTAAACAACAAATACCTATTATCTTACAGCGAAATTAGTAAGTGGAAACACATTTGGAAGGAAAAAAAAAAGAGTTTTAAATGTGAGATCTAGGCAGGAAGTTTGACATTCATACTGTAGCTTGAATCTAAAACCTAAAAGCAGGAAAACAACCAAAAATTCAGTTTGGTTGTATTTTTAATGTCTTCTTGCTAAATCTGATAATTTTGCAGTGTAGAATAGGAATTGCTGGACAATGCCTGTTACACCATTGCCTGAAGACTGAGAGACGAACCTAAGTTTCAACACCTGCTTTTTAAATTCCATAATTTTCAAATGCGTTACACATTGCCACATTGCCTAAAGGTTACTATAGTAAATTGAGATTTAGGTTCATGTGGGAGTGAAAAGCCATAGAAGTGTAATTGGAGATAGCAGTATTAATGGGGAAAAGGTGGAATTTATGTAAAACTGAAGTATTTTGTAGAATTTTGGAGAAGGACAAGCTGTCTACAAGTTTTCAGATTCCCAAGACTGTGATGTAAAATTTGTCATATTGCAGAGGCTCTGTAAGATCTTCCTCACACACAAACATAAACCGATCTTCTCTTGTTGTTTTTGCCCAGCTCTGCAGATGTTCAGGCTCACAATGGGAACAAATACTGAGGAAGATACGTGCACACGGTTGCAAACACCTGTGCCACAGTGCACTTGGTCTCCATTCTGTAATGGAGCTTCCAACACGAAGGTCACAGCATATAGCAGCATGAGGCTCTTGTGATTCACCACCATGACAGCACTCTCCTTTTTGCCCCTTAAACCTTCGGATTATGGGAAAGAGCAGTTCCCAATATATTGTACCCAACATGCCCAGTCCATAAGCTGATCTGACATATTTTGAACAAGTTCTTGCCCATGACTTGAAACCTAAAACTTCCTGGAGGAGTACACCAGATCTTTCCTTCATCTGCCAACAAGTTGGGAAGGTTTCATAAGAGGCGTAATGCGGGTGTTCTCTAGTTCTTGGTATTCTCCCCTCCTTTCAGTGGGATTTTGAAAATGAGACAGATTTTTGCTGCCTGCAAAAGCAAGAAAATCTCTGGCCAGATCTTTAGGAAAGAGGAAGTTTGCTATTCACTGAGGTCAAAGCAAAAGCAAGCCTGTATCTCCCAGCCACACTGCCACATCTCCCTGTACTTTCTTCACCCTGAATAATGTTCACACATAAAAGTGGGGGAAACCATGTCCTAGAAAGAAATGCTGGAAAGATCTGAAGAAGAGAGAATTGTCATCTCTCCCACTGCACAGCACCATCAGCTTTGGAAGATTCAATACACATAAAAAAAAGTAACCAAAAAACCAAACCAAACAAAAACAACAATGAACCCTAAAAGGTCAAATATAAATAAGAAATATGAAAGTATTTATTTTAAAACTTGAGTATTTATTTCAAAACATTAATATTTAAAGCCTCACTCACCTTACTAACTTTTTTCTCCCTCCCATTAATGAAGAAACAGGCAAAATGAGCCGCTGCTGCTGCACCTCTGCCTGCAGATGGAAACCTGGCAAGTCCCCTGGACTGTCCCTTCACCTCCAGGACATGAGGCAGCTCAGAGTATCCTGGCCTCAAGGCCTGATCCTGCTGCATGTTATCACAATATTGGCTGTAGCCTGGGCTCTATCTGAGAACAAGGTGAATGGTAGAAGAAGCAGTGTGGAGATTTGTTCAAGACGTTTCATCACGCCTGACACATCAGCCTTTCAGAGGGGTGAAAACAAAAAAAGTTAACATTAAAATCCAGACAGCAGTCCTGATAAGTTCAACATCATGTCCTGTCTCTCTTCACATAGTCTTCTTGGACTGCTCTTCATTCAAGAAATGGTCCTGAATCATAAGGTGCCTTTGCATAAGAAAACTAGCTCATGTCAGCAACTAATATGCCACATCTGAACAAAAAAGACCAACAACAGACACAGACATTTTTCTGACATGCAAACCTTCCACAAATACTAATCTCACACCTACTAGGACTCCAGTTATCTGCTCTGAGCAGCAAATTTTTGTACAAGCCCAGTCTAATGCATCGTGGAGCAACACATTCTGTAGCATAAAAGCAAAACTCTTTGCCAAATCTCATCATTCCAAAGCGTATTTCCTCCTAAAATCAAACCAACTCACACATCCTCAGGTCTGTACAACCTCCTGACACAACTTGAGTGCTATTGCAAAATGTTTGGCTGCTTCCACAGAGCACCTACTACACTCGTGGTAGTTGATAAATATGAATGTGCTGCATATAGTCCAACAGCAAATCCCAGGACCCTTGGCAAGAACAGCAGATGCGGTGTGAAAAACAGCCAGGTTGAAAAGCAAAAAATAAAGCAGGAAGTTTTATATTGATGATAAAATTTAAAATGTCTGTTTCATTGAAGTTGCATGAGGTTTATGCAGCAAAGCAAATGCATGATGTCAGGAAAGGGACATTTCACGAACTACATGTAAAAATAAAAGATGTGATTCAATTGAATTGAAAAAGACAGGTGCAAACCCACGAAGGGACACAAACAAGAAGCAAATAAAACATCCCTTGGTGAGGTAAGAGAGAATATAAAACAAAACCACCGCCCCAAACAGGCCCATGAATGCTTATCTCAATGCACCCAGGCAGCAGCATTTGTCCTGGTCAGGGGCTGTCACACGATTTGGTTCATCCCCGTCCCTACCTGGAAGCAGCTGAGCAGACACATGCAAGACACGGCAGTCAACTGGTCAGAAGTTGTACTCAATACCACTCACTTCCAGCCTTCCAAAACCTCCCACTCTTTCACCATAGGAAAGCAGAAATACTACACTGACTCCTTGAATTTTTTTTTTCCTTCAATAACAATGTTTAGCACTTCTGAGAAACAGCCAGAATAATGTTGCTTCAGAAAGTGCAAGCAAGTAACAACCGTCTTCCAGCCAGCAGGGTAATACGTTACACCCAGAATCCTATTTAGCAGTTTACATAATTCACAGTTTCTCTGGTTACATACTTTGTAAAATATGACATCCAGCTGGGAAAGTTGGTCCACTTAATTGTCATATGGCAGTCGCTTGCTTTATATCATCCAAATACCAATTAAAAAGCAGAAACAAAACTGCAAGGCAGACATCTTTGTATTTTCATGTCCCACTTGCACACATGCACAAGAATACTTGCTGTCACTCAAAGGGGGAAAATAACCTTGCCTGAAATGTAAACTGACTCTGCAGCATTAGGCATCAAGTGTGATTTTCAAAAACCTTGAAAAAGAGAACAATGAACAGACGTGCTTAAATTCTGCATTGGCTATTTTAATGGTGCAGTTTTTCAGACAACTGAAATTAAATCATAATACGCTGTCAAATAACATATCTAGATCCCAGAAGTCAACATGCCAGCATTTAAAAAATACAACATATGGACATCCAGCCTTCGCTGATACATATACACTTAGCAAATATTAGAAAAATCAATCAGAATCAAAATGCAAACTCGCTGAAATGACTAGATGCCTTGTGTTATTCATTTCTAATCCTAATTGCTTGATTTCATTCATCAGGATTTGTGTATGCACCAGTACACTACTGAGGCAGTTAAAATTAAACACATCCTATTTTTTCCCCAGAAAAGTAATGGACTTTAACAGTCATTTTATTGCAATGAGAGATATTAACATACAATTCTGCTCCTAACTCCAGGTTATAATGTAAGTGGATCCATTGATCATATGCAAAAGGCAACAGAAAGAAAGTTTTGCTTAACACTCAGGGCAAATAAAATCCCAAACAACTTGTCCATTATTCTCAGTGGAAATCCATCCAGTGTCTAAGTACTACTCAAATATTTTGCCAATGACTAAGTCAGATTCGTGGCACACAAAAAGTAAAAATACACCAGGAAAGGTCAGCAATGAATCTACATCTGTACTGCACCAAACCCACATTGCTCTATATGTACATAGCAAATTCACAATGAAGGATTTTAGTGCCCACAAAGTAAGACAAGCACAAAGAAACCAAAGGAAAAAGATACAAATTACAAAGTTACCTGGGGTTTATATACTATTTTTCATGCCTACCCCTCCCAGCAGGTTACAAGTTTAAGTGGAATGATCTGTAACCTACAGACGGAGGGAATAAGGTTAACTAGGACAGCAGAGAAAGTCAGCGGCTTATTGCACTGGAAGCAACTGCCTCCAACATGCACTATATTAATAAACAGCAGTATTGCCTTTGGAAAAAGTAAATTTGACATCCATGGGAGGAAAAGAAAATTATTTGACTAATTAGTGGGGGCTACCACCCATTCATTTAATGCAAACAAATCCATGTGGTTAAAATTTGAAGCTACATACATGTATCGTACACACACAGAAGAAGGCAGTTTAGAGGTTAAAAAACGGAAATGAGATTCAGAAAAGAGTGTGCTCCATAACTCAAGCGCTAAAATCACTACAAAAGAGTAACAGCTATGAAATATTTAAGAGTCAACATTAATATCATTAGACTTCAAAGGATATCACCTACTCAGCGCCAGCTTCTCGCATTGATCATCTGCGGAATGAGCAGCCTCACATCAGTTTGTTTGCAGAAGCTTCTTCCCAACCACATCAGCTAGAAATGCAACACTTTAATTCTCTAAAAGCCATAAAATGCCCTCGCAGAGAGCTGCTCTGCACCTTCTTGAGTCCACTCCTGGATTTCTCAGGAACTTTGTAAATAATTTAGTATTTCCATGGGGAGAATAGGAACGCTCTTTAAGAACAAGAAGATATTAAACGTTAACAAGGAGGCAAGAGGCTTTTGAACATGAAAGTTATATATTTGCAAAGCCTTCTTCCAGTTTTCACGTACTCTCTTCTCCATATGTAAACGCGACGGGTAGAACAGCAGTAAACATTTAAACTGCATTGCATTATTGTGTATAATAAGAGCTTGACATTTTTATTTTCTCCAAGGAGAAGCACTGCCTATATGCTCTCTAGTGGATGAACAGGGTTTTTACAAGGTCCCTCCTTCCCCCTCCTTTAAATGTGATCAAATATGAATTGAAAGGCTTTTATTCTGCCAGCATCCCAGTCCAAGGTTTTGTGTTTCTCTAGCAACAATGACACACTAACAACTGAAGCAGGGCAGAGAGCAGCTTCTCCTCCATCTCTCTGCTGCACCAGGTGCCATCACGGCTAGGGGAGTGGGAACGCCACACAACTTTTGACCTCGACCTTGGTGAGGACGAACGGTAAAAGGATTAGTATTAAATTCTTTAAAGGCACATTTTGAAGTGTGTGTTTGTCAAGGGTATTCATACATGAAATATTTCAGAAGCAATTCTAGAATTTCTTGCGTATCTCTACTCTTCCAAAAATCAAACATCACGCTACTACAGCATGAATTCGTCGAGGACGACTTCTTCTCAGGCTCCCTACCTCACAACCCTCCTGCACCACACTTCTTTTCCCCACTGCCCAGAAGTCCCAGTTGGAAGAAAAGAGGCTGTTCACAGACTATTTCCCAGAAACACTTTGTTTTCCACACTGAAAACATGCTGGGGAATGATGCAAGAAGAGACTTGAGTTTGACCTAATTAAAGGCCACCATGGTTTCACAAAAAACTGCATCCCCATTAAACAGCAAACCAGCCAGTGTTTGGGAAATTCACATTTATGATTCAAGACTGCGCACTTCTGCAAAATCCTGATCCTTGCTTTAACCATTTTGGGGTAAAATGAGGCGTTTAGGCTGCATGGGCCATAACCTTTCATCAACACCAAGTTAAAATAAGCTCCCCTAAAGACTGTCAGTGTTTTCCCAGTTTAGCAGAGGAATCCTGCAAGAAAACCTCTCCCCTTCCAGACAGCAGGTGCACTGGCTGCAAGAGCCCATTTTCCTTTAGATTAGCTGTATGCATCACTTCTTAAAAATTTATAAATCACTTAGCTTTCCAAGAGCCAAATTCCCAGTAGAGTTACCGGAATTACAGCCATGCTAGCAGTAAAGGAGGAGAGAGTTTGTTAGAGTTGGCATAATACAGTGAACTATACTATAAATTACTTTAGGAAATGGTTGCTAATGCCCTCTCTGTGCAGGCTTGGGGGATACCACTCTCCCCGCAGTCCACTTCGCTGGAAATTAAAGAAGTTTCGTTATTTGAACTGAGGATATCGGCTTCTGCTCATCTGACAGCATTTCTTATCCACCTAGAGGGCATAATCACCAATTACATCTAGATAATAGAAGTTTAATTGTTTTTACTGGTTAATACAGTCTCTATCAGTGAAGAAAGAAAATACACTTGCAGAACTATCATCAGAAATTAGTACAGTCGCAACAAGCAGCTAAACTCGGCGAGATGAGATGCTTCTTGGGACAGTTCTTTAGAGCCAACTGATGGAGAGTTCCTGCAGGAGGCTTTGACGAGCAGTAAAAAGAGAAAAAAAACCCAAACTAAAACAACAAAGAAAACCTTGAAACCCCTCTTTGTTCCTTCTCATCTCACCTTTTCTTTTCTTCTCTTCCCTTCTTGACTCTGTTTTCTGAATTTTTAAAAGTCTTCAAAAAAAATCTCTCTATATTGCACATTCTATATGCTGAAAAACACCTATCTCCTCCTTTTTGGCTTTTGAAGACTGGCATCTTTGTAGACTGCCTTATTTTGTGATTTCCATTTTAGTTTGCTTTGCAAACGTTCATTAAACCAGCATATTTTTAAAATGCCTCACTTTCCTGATTTCTAGTCATGTCCCTAGATCGTTGCACACATCACCTCATCCCATTTCAGAAGCCTTAAGTCCTGCTGTCTGAGGCTGTGTAGGTCACATCATTGGCTCCTTCTCTCACCAATAGACAGAAATTGGCTCTCCAAGGCCATACTTTGGTTGCTGTACATTTATGGCTCAGGAAGAGAACATCCCCAGGGTGTCCCTTCTCCTCCTTTGAGGGGCACAGAAGAACCTGAGATTACAGACTTGGATTTCTGAGTCAGCTGCTTGAGCCAGGGCTACTAATTCCTATTTTAATCCCTTTTTAAGAAAATCTGCCCAGTAGTCTATGGGTCACTATGATTCAGGGATTCATAAGTAGAAAACCATCTCTGTAGCACAACCGAGCCCTTCATAGGGTGAATGCTGATACCACTACAAGGAGATGGTGTTGAAGCTGGGCAAGATTCACTGATGGTACACTGAGTTCTGCCGAATATCACCACAGTATCAATGGTAGTAACAAAGAGGCACCAATACTGATATTCAGCAGCACGCCCTGCTCTGCTGGGGCCTGGCACGTGGGTGGTTCACCCTGTGGTCTCTGTCATCATGTCTTTTTTGTTAGCAGCCAGGATTAAAGCCTGCTGGAGGTGTATCTCTGCAAGCAGCACGGACGCAACCTCAGGTCTCTTAAGTGTCTCTACCATCTGCTTTGCATTCCACCCTTTTCCAAATACAACCATCCATCAGGTTTGTCTTGTCTTTTCCCTGCAAGTATCTCTAAGGGAGAGGTAGAAACATGCAATGCTGCAGTGTGATCTTCCTCAAGCTCCAACTTTTTCCTCTCTATTTACTTCTCTGCAGCTTGAAGGGGAGTTTGGTGCAGCGTGACCTGAGATCTGCAACTGAAGCTCTGTTGCAGCACCTGCGTGCAGGGTGAATCAGCAGCTTTTCCCCCCAAAAAAGGCTGCTGGTAGAGCTGGGGCAGTTACATAAGGCTGCAGCAGCCCAGGAAAGTTGACGTCAGAGAGAAATGAGGCAAGAGCAGCACCAGGAAAGATTGTCAGGAGGCATGGATGCCTCTCACAGAGGACTCATTAGGTAACCCTTTACGGTGAAATGCTCAGCTTGGGCTGAGTGGTAACTCATATTTCTCAGCTCTCTATGGCAGAAGCCACACGACTACTGGCCCTACGCAAGGTGCAAATCAGTGGAGGTGGAGCTCCCTTTGACTGGCAGCCTTGTGCAGAAAGAAGCCACTAATTGTCTACCTGCTCTGGGATGTTCGAAGGGGAGGACGGGTGATAAAGGGGCCTGACAACCCCTCTGAGGCATGTCCTCAACTTCTCCATACACTGGCGAAACAGAGGAGATGACGGGAATCAGGCTACACCTTGCTCTAGGAGCCTTGTTACTCCTTAAGCATCCCTGAAGGCATCATTATATCCACTGTCATTAGGGCTCTCTGTGCTCTATAGGAAGGGAAAAGGTGACTAATGACTACCATAGGAGGACATCCAACTAAGTGCTGCACCTTACCCACCGCACTCCAAGCTAGAGCTGGATCATTTGGAAACATGCAGACTGTCAACCCTCTATCACGTAAAATTTTAATTGACTGCCATTTCAGAAACCTCTTCTAACCTGGGAGTTCGCATCCTACTTCCAGTCTGCAGAGCCATCACAAATCCTCTTGAGCATTTTCCATTTTTCGTATTCCTTCTTGGGTTTTAGATTTTGCATTTCTATTTCCAAAACCCCACTCAAAGCTCCCCTCAAGGGGGCTGGAATTTGCTAGTCAGAAGCCTGGCATGCATTTTTTGTATAGTAACACTGACCATTTTCAGAAGGGACTGTTTGTGATCAGAAATACAAAAGAAGAGCCAGGAGAATTTTCCACGTGATTTTTTTTTTTTTTTAAATCTTGGATTTGCATAGGTTTTGTGGTGGTGTTGTGGTGGGGTTTTTTTAAATCACGACATACTAAACACAAACCCCAAGAGGAGATCTATTTGCATTCCTATCTCTGACACTGCCCTTTTTTGCACCCTCAAACACATTCAGAAGACCCATACTTCACTCCCTGCCAGGATCTTTCTGCTTCACTATTCCCAACATGTTCCTTTTTTTATCGCTCCCTCCTCCTCTCAACTCATTTGTTTTAGCATTTCTTTCCTAGGACTGTGCAATTTTTCAAACTGTTCCTTTTGGAGGGCAGCACCTCCTTGACTACACTAAAATCCCTCCTGAAAACACATCTGCTGAATCGCTTGCAAGAAATTAGTCCTGCAAATTGTGTCTCACTTTATATGCATCTGCCTGCCTGCCTGTTCTCCAAGCCCAAATTCACCTACCCAGGAGCACAGTTACCCTCGACTTCAGCCGGAGAACAGCGGAGAGAGAGAGAGGGAGAAACACCTCCAGAGGACCATTCTGAGCACCTAAGATTTAATGTAATAGAACTATTAATAATACATAAGAAAAGAATTATCCAGAGCTTTTTAGTCAGAAAAATCTACAGCTCAAGTCCCATCTGAATTGAAGAGAGATTTTTTTTTTTTTGCCTTGTTCGCTGGGACATGAATTAGTACCAAGTACATAACCTACATTTCCAGTTGAACGTGCAGTGTTGCATACAGCTCTTGCTTCATATTTTAGTTCCTTCTTCCAAATATAATCGTCTTAAGCTTGCACTGAAATGCACTTGACAGTTGACACGATGGGCAGTAAATGACAGCGCTTTTTGGGGGGAGGCTTTTTTTTTTTTTTAAATTTTAATCCTGTTCCCTGTTCCGTTGCTCCCAGTCATTAACTCCGTCTGCAGCTTTAGTATTTACAGCCCTAAATTGGATGGATAGCTTGTTTTCAGCACAGGCACCCAAATTGCACTTGCTGGCGTCTCTCTTTCTCTTCACTTTGAGCACTATATGAACAGGGTTGAATTCTCCAAGTGGTGGGAGACAAGGTGCTTAATGTACAAGCTGGACCATGCCCTTAACTGTGGACTTGGGGCAGGGGGGCTATATCATTAAACTTAGGCACTTAGCTAAAGGTTTTGCTGAATTAGTGCCAATACACCAGGAGCCTTAAAGCCCTGAGCTTTAAAAACAGATATTCCCCCCACTCCTATTCACTTTGGTGCAACCTAAAAGTTTCCATCGCACGTGAAGTTATCTTTGCTCTCTCAAATGGTGTCTAATTCAAGCTTCTAATCTGTGGCTTTTTATCTTATTCATTGCTCCCTGAATGTGGAATTCACTATCTATTTTCAAAAGGGAAGTGAGTACAACCACTGTTTCCTAGACAACAGAAGAGCAAAATTAACTCTTCCCCCACCCCTCCCAAAACAGAAGCAGAAATATTGAATTTTGTCATCTGAACCACATTAAAGAGGAGCTACTACTAAAATAAATGATGTTATAAAGCAATCCATGGGGAAACAAAAATAAAAGTGTTGTGCTGCTACATCACGAAAATATACCTTGCCTTTCACTCCACATTCTTTCCCAAACAAAACAAAATTAGCCGCAGTTACAGAATCTACAGACTCTACTTAGGATAATTAGAGCAAAGAAAAGAAATTAGAAAAACTTCACTCATCCAGCATGGGTAAAAATCCCTGCTTTTTCAGCAGAATTTTGCAGTTGGTCACCTTCACATGACATTTCAGTGGGCACCAATACAACACAAATCTTAAGAGTTTGCAAAAAAGCAAAGCACAAGTTAATCAGAATCTACTGCCTTGGTTTTTAGCACAGTGCACTAAGGGCCATTTATCCAATGGGATTACTGGGCTGGCTGAACCTTGCCATCTTTATAATCTGGAATCCAGGGGTGCCTCATGCTGGGTAACCTGTTCTTGCCTTGATATTATTTCTGCGTAAAACTGCTGGACTGCACCACTCTGAGGTGACACTAAAGGGGAAAAAGCATTCTTAGACACCAATAAAGCAAAACTATTTCAACTTGTTTTATATTTCAGTGCTTTACAGTTAGTTTTATGGAGCCTTGAGGATCCTGGGGTCTTTCTGCAGTGATGTTTTGTAGCTATTTGCCTAGGTTGTGCTCATGCAATTGAAGCGCACAGTCTTAGAGCCCAGAACCAGAGTAATTCCCAAATACACACCACAATACAAACAGAAGAGATTTGGGGGCATGGTATGTGCTTATAACAAATGTGAAGAAGAGATTTGCTTTCTGTGATGGGTAAAACTCCAAAGGCACCACATGAGTCCTCTGCAGGTGTGTATTATGCAATAGCAGAGTCCACAAACCTGCTACACAATGCTAGCATGGTTTGTACAGCTCCTGGATGTGTAAAATGTCTATAGGATAAAGAATATTTGCAGAATAACTGGAACCAGTAGCAGCATAACACTCTAAACAGTCACCAAGCTCTCAAATGTACAACTATAGAGGACATAAGGGCATCTCTTGGGTTTCCCAGGATTTGGTATTGCATTGGGTCCAGTGTGTAGCAGAGAAATGACAAATCTCTTCCTTTAATACAGACACGGTTGGCTTTTTTTTTCCCCCTTCCCCCAGGCTCAGTGTACACAGCAGCAATCCATCGTGCCTCCAAGCCTTTTTCCTTTCTCCAAAAACGTCATTGCTTGTGGTGAGTTGCATTGGTAAAGGAGAAAAAAACCCAAAACAACAACAAACAAAGGAAAAAAACAAGCTATATTGTAAAGGAGGGAAGAAACAGGCTTTTTGATAGTTATCCACTCACATAGTGCTTAAATACATGTTTGGACATAGCATAGTCACTTATACAAACTGGATTATAGTATTTGCACGTATGTATGTTCATGCACGTTTTCCTCCTTTCCAGGCCATGCAGATCTCCAAACTGCCCTGAATGTCAGAGACATCCAGTGAGAACTGCAGATAAGAATTTCAGACTTAAGAGTACAAGTCACAAAATGCATTATTTGGCTGTCAAACCAGGGCTTGCTAAATTAATGAAGCATTTTAATTCCCAGATCAACAGAAGCAAAGTTAATTTTGTGGAAGTGTGCTAGATTCCAAACCTATTACTATTAAGACTAACTTAAACCTCATCTACATTCTTCAGGGAACAGGAGAGGAGAATAAACAGAGGTGAAATTAAGCACAAATGTGAAGTGGCTTTTTTCTTTTTGACTGCAGTAATTTTGATGAAAGAACTTAGAGCCCTGTTAGCACTAATTCCTAATAGACGGTCCATTTTCCGGCAGCCTACCAGATGCC
>WEIS01066169.1:1093-15333 GCA_013389965.1 Todus mexicanus | reverse complement strand
GTGAGGAGGTTGGTAGGGAAAAAGGAACGGAGTAGTTAATCATATGGCATTCAAGTTGCTGGTCGTTCAGCACACTGTGTATCATGGAAGGGTGTTTGATGATGATGTTCAAAAAGATGTAAAACAGGCTATCCTAGAGTGCAGTTTGGTCGTAAGGGATATTTCTCTCTGTTGTCACTCAGGCCAACTGGTTCAGTAAACTTATTTCTGAAACCAACTGCAGAAAGCAAAACTGTTAGAACTTTGGATGAAACTTTTTCATTGAACGCAGCAAAACACTTGTGAACATATGTCACATCTGAAACCAGAAAGCTGCTGCTGGAAATTATAGTTTATTCAGATTTGTGTTCATTTTTGGAGTGAGGAAGAAAAAGACTGAAGAGGACTTACAATAAGAGAGAACACCAGGAATGAAGTAGAATGAAGTCCTGTTGCTACCAAAGGATGGACAATATGTCTCTAAGACAGAGGAGGAGCAAAAACCCCTCAAACTTCAGCATACTGATTTTGTTATTACTCTACTGTAGGAAAAAAAACAGGCTAAAATGGATTATACATGTGACATGTGGCCCATCAATCTAGTCTTAATTGAAATAATTCTCAGCGCTCTAATTTTTTATAATGTCTGAGGTTACAAATCTGAATGCATTTTTTTCTGATCAGTTTTCTCCATTTCAACTAAGCAAATTCTTGAAAAAAAATCTATCCTGAAACGTTTTGCAGCAGATCAGTGGGACAGCTGAGATTAATAAGGGTCACAGGGCTGAACAGAGGCAAAGCTGTGCAACTGGACAATTACACATTTCTTTGTAGGAAATCAATTACTTGGGTTCTTCTTGATCATTCTGGTTAAAGGGATAATAGAAGCAGGAAGACACTAGGACCTTTTAATGATTAATAGTAGCTTTGGAGTATATTTTTGGCACTGTGAAACTAGCTGTTAGTTTCTAATTGCTTTGAAGGATGAAAAGGCAGGGAAATATTTTTCTGCCTGTATCAAACTGAATCAGTGAGAAGAGCACAAAAGTGGAGCTTTTCTCCAAGATTCACTTCATTACTCCCGTTTGCTGTTATTCCTCTGTTAGTTTTTCCATTCCTCTGGCTGGTGACCACACGTTCAGGCTTTGGCAGGCATGAAAGTTCACAGATTGCCATGTTCACAGGGGAGACGTGGGCATAGAGGAGAGTGAATATGCCTTAGCGTAACATTGATGTGCAACTGGCTTTTAATAAACCTCTTGTTTCTTTCCATTGCTCTGCATATGTACAACATCTGATTCCTGGCATCCAGGACCTGCTGACTGCCTTTATTATTCACAGGCTTCACTTCATTTGCATAAATGAATATTTGCTGAGAATGTCTCTTACCCCCTTAATAATACAAGAGGGAGGGATGAGGGTTGATGGTGCTTTCTTGCCAATACACACAGGGCAAGCGCAGTGACGCTAGGATTTGGGAAAACAAGGTTCAGCTGGGCTATTGGTGGCAAGGTGCATTTGTGCATTTGTTGTAGCTGAAAGCTTCTGTTCCTGTCTTCAAGATTCGTACACTGAAAAAAAACCCCAAACAACAAATAAGCAAAACAATAATTTGGGGACATTACGTTAAAAATGTGTAATGGGAGAAGAAAGATGCTGTGTGATAAAATGTTCTGGGGACTGAATGTTTTGTGTTCTGCTATCTGTGAAAATTGTACCTAGTGGAACAAAGCAGACTCAGATCTGTTCACATTACTTTGTTAGTTATCCCAAACTTCATCAATAGTCTGTCAAGCATAGTAGTTGTATTCTCAGAATACAACAGCTTTTTTAAAATGTGCTTTTTTTAATGGTGATCAACTATTTCTTTGGGAAATGAGAACTGAACTGCAACGACTTCTCTTTGATTTTTTTTTCCCCCTAGTAAATTAACTTATTTGAATTTGTGTATAAGTATTTGGCAGTGGATTTGTAGTGCACTTTTACATGAATACCTCTGTGACCCTAGATGCTGCTTTTCTTTTGTTCCATTTTCCAGCTGCCTGCCCAGTTCTGTGCAGTGGCAATGGTCAATACTCTAAAGGCACCTGCTTGTGCTACAGTGGCTGGAAAGGTCCAGAATGTGATGTACCCATCAGCCAGTGTATTGATCCCTCGTGTGGAGGTCATGGTTCCTGCATCGAAGGGAACTGTGTCTGTTCTGTTGGCTATAAAGGAGAGAACTGTGAAGAAGGTAGGACATTTTCTTTCTATGTAGTGAGTTTGTTTTCTAGGTTTTGGAGTTATTTAATGGGTAGAAAAAAAAAGCAAGAACACAATAAAAAAATAAATTTAAAACTACTGTAGCAGATTATTGTAAAGTGGGGTGAAAATGTAGTCCATGATTGTACTGATCTGTCATAGTTCAGACAAAACTTCTGGCCTTCTGCATACATTGTTTTGCAGTATTAAGAAAGTCTGACACAAGTAAACCTGAATAATTCTTTTGTTGAAGAGTGAAGATAAATCTTTTCTTATGGATTGCATCTATTGAACAATTTAGATGTGAAATGCCAGAGGAAAAAGGAGCAGCAATAGACAAGATTGTATGGCTTCAGCTCCACACAAAGCAAACGTATCAGTCACTATTAAGACAGAAGTTCAGGAAACAAATTTGAAAGCCTTTCATATATATGTTACTTGCAGATTTAGCATAGGGCAAATTACTCCTGTTAGCTGCAATCATATGGGATTAAAGAAAGGTAAATGGTGCACACAAAAATAACTGTCCTTTAAATGCAGAAAAGCTCTCCATGTTGAAAATGCCTGATTCCTTGTGTACGTGGAATGAGCAGATTTCACAAAATAGCCCATGCAAAATGTGGTCATGGATTATGCTCAATACTGGTTTTATTCACAGTGTTTTCTGTTTGAATGCACAACATAAATTGAACTGCTTTTCTTTTAAAATATATTAGTATGGTTTTCAAAGGGAATTTAACCCCCTAGAGGATTGCTAAGGAGACAGTTCAGTGTACCTAGGCACATCCTCAGAGCAGTACAAGTTCAAGCTACTTTATGGTGACATTCCAAAGTTTATTAATCCTCCAAAAGGAGTAGTTTGAGGACTGAAGTGAGATGACTGAAGATGGTTTTAGGACTAAAGAGTCGCTATGCAGTATTCTGTGCGGGATCCTCACTAGTGGGACTGCCAGCACTGCAACTGTTTGTTCAATTCATTACCATCATCTCCTTCCAGGAAAGCTCCACAACACAGGTTATTAAAATCTAATCCAAAACTCTGTTGAAGTCAGTAGAGTTTTTCCATTGTTTTTGAAGGGTTACATTTTAAGCTGTACCTGGAACGTGCTGTAATGTCCTTTTTGTCTACTAGAATTGATAGTTCTCATTTCACCCTGGCTAGATGTTCATAGGAAATATTTTTAAATTACCTGGAATGCCTCACTATAGTTGCATTCTCGTTGAAAACAAAGATGGAAAAGAACGTCTTTAGTAGGCTCTACGGCATCCAGTGTGTTGCCCAGGAACGCAGAAGCTCTCTTCGTGGCATAGTTTCCTTACTCTGCAGTAGTTTGCTTACTCTAATTAAGTTATATAAATTTGATCATGTTTTGTGTTGCCATGTAAATTCTCATAGTATTAGAGAGATTATGGCAGATGGCTTAAAGTGATCTTTCTTTCATCTGAATCTGTAAATTTTAGATTGTAAGTGGATCCTCCCTGTCCTGGTTTCACTGGGACATAATCCCAAGCTAGCCGTGGGCTGCAGGCCAGGAGCAGTTTGCAGTCAGCCAGGGCAGCGACCTGAGTTCCAGGCTTCAGGTGTATCTGAAACTAGAAAGATCATATTCAGTATAAAGGGGGAAGTTTGCTGAGGACAGGGGCTTCCCCTGCTCCTCCACTTGCTTCTTCCCATCCCTGGAGGCACTCTCTTACCGTTCTGCTCCTGAGGGTGCTTTCCCATTTATTGTGACCGCCATGCAATGACTGGGCTGAGTATAACTTCATTTACTTCATATTGGCATTGGTATCAATGTTAGTTCAGCTGTTGCCCTGTTTTCACTTCAACCCACAGGTCTCCTTTCCTTTCCCCAGTTCCCCTTTTTGGCCAGGGAGGGAGCAGCGGGTGGTAGAACATGCTGCAGTTTAGCCCCAGATATGGGCTAAATGTGGACACTCCCTCATCCCGGTTGTAATTTCCAGCTACTTGCACAGAATTCTCTCTCTGCTTTCAGTTGTCTAGAATGCCTGTGGTATATTCGGGCTAGACATCTGGAACCCCCGAGTGCTCCTGTAAGAGAAACAGGCTCTTGTGGTGCTTAATTCAGCTTGTCCTAAGGTGAACGTTTCATACGGGTGAAACAATCACCAGCTCCAGAGAATTTTATAGAACAGGCTGGTTTGTATCTTTTTGGAAAGGTGTTGAATGTGAACTCCATTCGAAGTTGGAAACACTACAAAATATTGTCAGTCAAGAAAGATTTTTGGGGAAGGAGAATTATTGTAGGAAGTGAAAGGATGTACATTATTTGACTAACACTGGGCTTGAAAGGGTATTTTTTTTCTTGAAAAGATGAATAGATTACTAAGGCAGGAGGTATTGACTGCAAGCTTGGTAGGGGCCAATAACATGACAAGAAAGGTTAAAATAACCTTTTGCATACATCACCAGGCAATAAATAAGTCAATAAATTAATTTGCAAATAAGTAAAAAACAGCCGTCATGTTTCTACTCTAAAATTCCATTTCTTACATACTTATTTCTCACATTTATTTCAGAGCTATAGGGAAAAGGGTGTAATAGGAAGTGGTGTCTCTCCAGTTGCAGGTGATCATCTGATCCTATTTAAAAGTTTTGCATGAATTAAAATTCCACCGTTCTAGTGGTAGAATGACATCAATAAATATATCAGCATTTTTATATATAATATATGAAATCTCCTCTCTTGATTTGAGCTTCCAAAAGGAATGGCAAAGGTTGATTCATTTGCCGTTTTCCAACTAGCATATTGAATTAGTACAAGTGGGTCAGCATTTTTTTCTTCCCGTTAGCTTTTTATTTCTGATATTCATCACGGTCATATTGTTCAAACAATTTGCCTGAAATGAAAGTGACACCAAAATCAATATTTGTGATGCACAATTTTTGCAGCATAAACACTGTTGTTGTATTAACAAATTTGCACACAAGATGAAGTGGCATATTTGTCAGGTTTCACTCAATCTCCTTTGGGGGGAGACAAGTGAAATTGCCAAATTAGGTTAAGTTAAGGGTGGTTTTCTTGTCAGATTCATGGTCGAGTCATTTTTCAATGACATTTCACTTCGTAAATGTAATTCATGGCTCTTTAGGGGCTTTATGCTACATATTGTTCCAAAAACTCCTTGACCTCCTTTTTTGTCCTTAGGGATATAAATTGCTTTCAGTACCTTTTTTGTCAAATCTACAGAGAGCCCAATACTAAATGAGCTCTAATGATCTGAGCTGCCAAGGGGCTCGGAGTTCTGAGTCTAACGTGCTTACTTGCTCAGACGCCTTCTCCTTTGTTTAAACACCTAAGAAGCTCCATTTATAAATCCTTATTAAATACCATTTTAAACTCTTGTAAAGACGGAGGGCCAGAGCCTTTGCAGCACAAGTCAGGCAGTTCTAGTGCAGGTAATCACGTTATGCTAATTTTAGCCGCTGAGGATCTGGCCCAAGATGATAACTCTAAAAGCATGTATTAAACTAGAGCAAGATTGGAGTTCGAACTGAAAACTCTTCAGTTTAAACTCGGAAAGCTATTACTCACCCACGTGATAGAACAAAACGGCTGTGAAGCGTGTTTGTCTGGAACAAAGGAGAAAAGTGGTCAGTGTGTAAAGCAGGGGAGATTGGGGGCTTAGGGCTAGTGATGGGCTTCTGTGGAAATAAGGCTCAGCTGCGTGAGGCCCTGCTGCAATTCAGCAGAGAGCAAAGACAGTTCAGTTATGTAGCTGAAGGTGGGGTTTTCAGAAGCTCTGCATGGTTTTCATTAGTATTTTCACTGAAGATTGACGATGACACATTTCTGACATGGAGAGTGCATCAGGACTCGTCAGTATTGCCTCAGGTTAGCTGTCCTGCCACATACCCTGTCAGACACATATTGCCCTTTTAAATTTTTCAGTTAAATATCATCGTCTAAAAAAATCATATAGACTAAATTTAGGGGGGGAAAAGTAACTTTCATCCTAAAAAGAAACTGACCTAAATCTTCATGTTCTTTATTTAATCAACTTGGTTTATCCCGGCTCTGTGTTTTGTCAGGTTCAGCAGAAATAGTATGAAAGACATATTCTAAACTTCGGACAGTTTCTATTTTTGTTGAGCACCAAGAAGGAGGAACAGTCCAGGACAAGCATTCTGGATAATTTTAAACAATTTAGGAATTCATCAAATCTGATCTAAGATGAACCATGAGGCAATCTTGTTTTACCTATAAATATGAAATTGCATTATAGTATTTTCATGTCCAATTAACTAAGCATTAAACCGTAAGAAAAAAAAAGGCAAAAAAAATCCCTATAGCCAGTCATCATTAAAATGAAAATCTTGTAAGAAATTTTATTCCTGTACTACTGTAATCTGAATTAAAATCAAAGCTTTTCTGGTAACTCATGTTATTGCATCTCTGAAAGTGCCTGCCTCAATCCTCTGTGTTGTATCTAATCTATATACTTACTTTAGATGTTCTGCAACTACATAAAATAATTTGTCAAGACTCTGTGTTTATAGAAAAGTTGCGATTTGAAAGATCAAGTATTGTTCACGTAAGGTAGAGTGAAAACGTCTCTGCCTTAATTTAGAAGGATCAATTTGGAAAAGATGAGAGATAAATCACTTTCATTATAAACTCAGATCTTCCTGGAGCTGCAAGAGAGAATGCCAATCATTCCTGGTCCTTCTGTTGTGAGCTAATATATACCAGTCATGAGATGAATTCATTTTATTTTAGGACATGAGTTTGACCTTGGCCCTCAATTCCACAGCAAAAGGCAGTTGGTAAAGTCTCTATGATGGTATTTGCGGTAGAGCATAGGATACTTAGACAAATTCATGATATAAGATAAAAATCTAGAAAACCATAACATTGCTGATAGAGTTTATTTGAAAGACAGCTCATAACATTCCTTCATTTATCAGGATTGAAAAAGCAACTGGAATTTCACTGAGTGACTTTCCGTCATAACTTCTTTTTAGTTTCTTATTCTGTTGTTTCTGGATTGAGAAAAGATGAAATCTGTATCTATAGCTGGTTTTCTTTATTTCTCTTAAGAGGAATTATCTGCTGATTAAAATATGGGTTGAAGTAACTAGGAGTCTCAATTTCACAGCTCAGCTGTGAAATGGACCATGAATCAAATGTTCAGAAGTGCCTGAGTAATTTAGGAGGCTAAACAAAGCGGAAAGCCACTGATATTTTGACTTCTAGGTACTTAAAGTGGGTAACGTAATGTTATTCTCACGATGCTCTAGCATTGCAATAGTAATAATGACAGTATTGATGAAGATACTCCAAAGAAAATTACCCTTTTAAAAGTGTAGTTTATTCAAGGTTTTCTTTTTTAATGTTAATATTTAAATGCAGTACATGAGTGACTGGAACCTCCATGTATTTCAGAGCAAATGTCCCCAGGTGAAGGCTTATGTGTGGAACTCTATACATTTCAGTGTTATTTTGAAGTCTTCGTGCTTCTTCAGTACAGCATCCCTGAGGAAAGCCTTCATTGTTCAGTCACACCCTGTTTTATTTGAAGCTGATGTGAAACCCGAATTACTTTGCATTTTTCCCTTCTCAGAGCAGGTGTTGATACGGCTTGAAGAACTACGTCAGTTTGCTTTATCACTTCTCCGAACAGGCATCTACATGTTTTCCAATCATATTATGAACTGACCTTTCTCTACCTTGTTTTTATTTTCTTCTGCAGTTGATTGCTTAGATCCAACATGCTCCAACCACGGAGTGTGTGTGAATGGAGAATGTCTCTGCAGCCCAGGCTGGGGTGGAATAAATTGTGAGCTTCCCAGAGCCCAGTGTCCCGACCAGTGTAGTGGGCACGGTACCTACCTGTCTGACACAGGGCTCTGTAGCTGTGATCCCAACTGGATGGGTCCCGACTGCTCCGTTGGTAAGAAAAACACTTTCTTCTCATTTCGGAATAATGTTCCTATTTCGTTAAAATGTTAATACCAGTGGCAAGCTTGAAATCAAAATAAATTAGAAAGTTATCTTTGGAACGTGAATGGTCCTGTTTAGTTATGCTGGGAAGAAGTGTGTTCATACACACCTAGATAGTATTAGGTACTATTTTTTTATATCCTTATTTTCTTATGTTCTTAATTTCCTCTCTGTTTTCTTATATTCTTAAATTGAGCCTGTCAGCTTCAGTGTGAGAGGCTGCAGGTTAGGAGTCTATTTCATTCTAATACTGACCTTTGTTTGGACTGAAAACGTTACTTACGTGCTTCATATCTGTTTCACAGCTGTAAATTAAACCCCCCATAATTTATAAACATATAACATTTCAGGAATGGAAAACATGACAATTAAGTACATTTTGAAGATTCACTGTGCATCAAAATGCTACTAGTTTAAGAAAAACATCTCAAAAAAGAAATCTTATCTCAAATAAAGGGTATTTGTCCCTTTTCAATTGTACATGGAATATTTTTAAAAACTAATTTTAGAACAAGAGATGTTAAAAAGCAGACACTTGATATTTCAGCAGAAGGAGCAAAAGAGAAAAAAAAGGGTTTGACAAGACAGCAAATGTTCTGTTGGCGGGGGGGAAATACTGGGAATTTTGCATTTCTATTGTAAGCTGAACTGTAAGAGGAGCTGTGGCTCATAAGCAGGTCTCTCAAAATAATATGTACAGTTTTTCACACTTATCCAGTTATTTCTTAAGATTAATGACTTACAACACCCAGCCAGTGAAATGAATACCAAGATGTGTTTTTTCTGCTTCATGCATCAGCAGCCAGAAAAATTCATGAATGGGAGTTTTGCTGTAGATTTCTTTAACAACACAGGAAGCAAAAGACCCCTCTGGTTTTCTACAGCTTCAGCTGGCAGAGAGCAGTAGAATTTGGGGAGGGAGACGTTGGCTATCTGACCATGTTAGTACTGTGATTCCAATATCTCCCTTGAAAGTGTCTTTTACCCGTCACTCGTTGAGCCTACGTGACCCTGAATTGTCAGCGTTCTCTGCTGAATGAGTTTTAGATGAGTTTGAGTCTCGTTCTTAGCAAATCAATGTCTGTAGCAAAATCACCAGAGGTCCAGATTTGAGCTGTGTGCTCCTCTTTTTCACTGCTGACAGGGGTTGAGGAAGCCACCTCTGAAACTTGGTTGTATCTGAATAGAGGCTGCAGCTCTACGGCAACCTGGCCAGCACACAGCAGCAGCTATTTTTCTTATAAACAACTTTTAAATATCAGTTTGGTTTTAAGCAAAAGTTAGATGCCAGTTTTAATCAGTATATGAACGTGCCAGCTTTTGAGAGCATATAGTTTTCAGCCAAAGCATCCCAGTTCTGCTCGCGTTTCCCTTCATGACTAGGCTGCTGCTTCTGCCCTAAGCTCACTATAACCTTTATTCTTTTCTTCTCCTAGAAGTGTGCTCTGTAGACTGTGGCACTCACGGGGTGTGCATTGGCGGAGCATGTCGCTGTGAAGAAGGGTGGACAGGAGTGGCGTGTGACCAGCGTGTGTGTCATCCCCGTTGCACGGAGCACGGAACTTGTAAAGATGGGAAATGTGAATGCAGAGAGGGCTGGAATGGGGAGCACTGCACCATTGGTAGGCAAACGACAGGCACCGAAACAGGCACATATTGCTTTCTTTTCATAAATCGTAGAAACATAGTTACTGTTGTGTATTGTAATAGGCTGTTCCTTTAAGGACCCTAGCGCTTTCAAATATTATCTCTGACTCAAAATGTGTTGGGTGAAACGCAAATGAGCTCTTGGAATCATTTAAAGTCAGTAACAAACTGATTTGTAGAGAAAAAAACAAACAAAGAAAAAAAACAACGACAAATTCTGCAGCAAATGAGCATTAGTAAGTAAAGATGTAACAAATGGTCCATCACGGTATCATCGCAGCCAAGATTTTCAAACTTAACTAAACATTCCTTTGTGTGAACGGCATCTTTTTTAATTTCCTGCTCTGATGCCTCAGTGCTCTCACATCAGCACCATCACCACCCAGAGCAGGGGTCAAGTTGTGGAGGAATAAGTGTTCTGGCATTACAGAAATGGCTCCCATGCACCCGCTTGCGCTGTGCTGCGGCGGTGGGCATGGTGTTTGCATCTTGACAGTCCCAGCATGGGGGCACCCCGGCGGCACCGCGGTGTGCTGCTCTGCCCTTCCCTAATAGCCTGCTGCTCAGCACAGCATCGGCATCATGCGGAGCGCCATGTCTAACGCCGTTGCAGCTCAGCTGTGCTCTGTCAGCCTGGCAAGTTCAAAAAGTTTATCCTTGCACAAAGCGAATGATGCTCTATCCTCTCAATTACCATTCTTGAAAGTTCGTTCTGGAGAGGAATTAATTGTTCCTAAATGGAGTTCTTTATTTTGGCTCTACAAGGAGTCAGGTGGTGTATTTCAATTACTTTATAAATTTACTTTATTTTTAAAAAGGGGGGGAAAAAAAGAAAAAAAGGACAAAATTACTTTGTCGATGCTGTAATCAAAATTGGGAAATTCTGGGTGCTCACACCTCTTCTGAGAAGTCTGAGCAAAATTATCTGCAACAAGAGTATCCAAGTGCTGAATTGAAACCATGTGAGGTTCAGGCAAGTGTGCATTTCTCCAAAGAATTTTTGGAGGACTGTGAGGTATACCTTAAACCCGGTGAGTCCAAATCCAAGGTCACGTTGTTTTAATTACCTTCAAGTGATAAATTTAACAAAGAAAAGGAGCAGGTCAATTGAGATTTTCATGGCAATCAGGGACCCTAACGGGACAGTCCTATTACAAGTGAATTGTTATTTCTTTACTTAAAATATGGTGAGATTCTTGCATCCCTCAAGCTGTTCTTCTTTTTCATTCCCCTCTGATTTCTCCCTGGATATAAAAGCCATTCCTGATACACACATGAGTTGGAAACTAGAATTATACTCTTATTGGAGAGAAGGAAATAAGAAAAGATACATATTTGTGAGGCATATCCTTTGATATCGTGGTGCTGCATGCTTCCACCACACTGTGCTAATATGATTTAAAGCAAAGCTTTTATGACTGAACGCTCTGTGACCAGCACAGATGCAGAGTGGTTTTTTCACAATTGCTTCCTGATTTCCATCATATCAACGTATCTCTTCTAGATTAAGCTAGGCATTTTGTCCTTATATTAATTACTCCCAGATATTTGCAAAATGCCTAGTGTACAATTTTTTTTTTTTACATTAAGTTGTGTAATAGTTGCTTATTTTAAAAGTTGCTGCTTTGCACAAAATTTGTTTTGCTTTATAATCTTTCAGTAATCTGCCTATGTTTAGAGGTAATTAGTGTGTTTAAAGTCTTCGTTACTGTGCACACAAAAAGACGTCTTTTACTGGTATCTTAAAAGAATTCAAAAAAACTACAAGCTGAACTACTGAACTCTGAAGTGAGTTTTTTAGTCTCATTTTCGGAGCTGCAAAGTAAATATTTTCCCTGTTATTGATGCATATAATCAATTCTTTTCAGAGGAAGGGTGATACTGCTGAAGTGATTAAATACACATAAGCTTTTTTGTTTGGTGTGTATTCAAAAGATTTCCTTGAAACTTAGTGTGGGGCTGCCTGTGGCAAAAATGAGACTGAGGCAAAAGAATTGGGTTTGCCCTTCAGATTATGGCATATTAAATTTGTGTAGTCCTAAATTGCCTGTTGTATGGATGGATGTTGTTGTGACAGGCCTGGATTGCTAAGAATTTTCATATGCTTGTACCACGAGGGCTGATTGTGAGGCCATTTCCAAGAGCACAAAGCGTGATGTCAGGAAGGAAATTTAGTTTGGAAGGACAGCTCAGCTCGATCCCACTGCTTTGTGTTATGTGGGACTGAAACAGAGTGTGGAGGGTAAGAATGGTAACATTAATTTTTGTCACTATTTATACAAAAAATGCTAGACGTTACCACTGGAAAATTTGTCCTTAGGGTGAATTGATACTTTGGACCGAGGGTGAGTTACTCAAGATGGTTTAAACATTAGAGTGAGGAACTAAAGAGTGCTTAAATTTTACAGAAACTCGTTTGGAGTCCTCCCTTTATTGTTTTGCTTTCAACTGAAAGACTGACAGACCATTTAATGTCAGAATTACTTACGGAGGAGTGTCCACCTGGGAAGATAATATTCAGGAATGCAAATTGGAAGTATTCAAACCTTGATTTAAAAATGTGTTTATTTTATAATCCAAAGCCATTGTGATAGTCCTGTTTGGAAGGTACCTGTCAAACTGCAGAATCTGTTTGTCCTAAGACAAAGCCAGACCAGAGCAAAGTAGAGCAGCACAGGAGCAGAGCTTGAATCTCACCCTTGACATAGTTTGAATTTTTGAATACCCACATTAGGTCTTCAGGAGCAGTGACTGGCCCATCTTACCTCAGAAGACATTTGAGAACTTCTCCGTATGGAGGACTTCAAGCAGAAAAGTGTGAATCCCATACGAGAGTTTATTTACTCCGAGTTCCCATTTATTGCTACACCTGATCTGGAATCTCTTGAAGTCAGTAGAAAAACATGCTTTGATACAAGTGACTTTAGGCCAAGCCCACTTAGAACAAACCAATCTAATTTGTGAGAAAAAAAACAGGTTTGTATATGCAAACCAAACTACATTTTCTTGTTTGTGTTTCTTCCTCAGTTTCAGTGGAAAAGAAATCATTACAGCAACCTGCAGGTATCCAAGTTCATTCAGGATATTTTATTCTGTTTAATACCAAATTTGACTTTTATAGATAGTTGGCAGCATGCACGCTCTTTTGCCTTTCGATGTTGAGTATCACAGCTCAAAAAATTTAGCAGAAATGCAGTTTCTCTCAGCATTGCCCCCATTTTCAGAAAAGCACACTGAAAAGTCTCCTAGAACGCCACTATTAGCTCAGTGGTAACAAGCTGTTTGTGCAAAGCAGCTTTAACCGATGTACAACAATACAGCTATGTATGAAAAACAGTGAATGCAAATTCCAGCCTACACAGATTTTGATAAATCTATATCCAAATAATATAAAACTGAAGGGAGCAGTGCCTGGTCTTGCTCTAACGCTGTACATAGCAGAGCAGAACTCTGCACCAGGCACTACATTTCACTTTGCTACTTCAGGTAAGAAGAAGCAGCTTACTGGAGTGATGATAAAGAAAATTAATCTTTTCCCAGTGCAAAAATAGACCTGTCAGGATATGTTTATTAAGTGATTACTATTCATTGATTGCAATTATGGAGGAAGTTACAACTAAATAATAGAGGGTAATCTAGATGAGGAAAAAAATACTGGAAAACTAATAACAAGGCAAAAGACTAAGGTATAGCAGTTGCTAAATCTTGAACCAATTTCACGCCTGAATTTTAAGATGGAGGATTTCACTTTTCCTTGAATCAGCTGAGCGTTGTTGAAGTCTTCTGTTATAAAATGGATCTGTTACTTTCACTGAATGTAATATTTGGATGTTTAAAACTGTTTGGTTTAAGCTGTTGTGGCAGGTGTTCTTCATATAAACTATCAGGATAGTGCCGTAAGGACAGAGTGAGATATATATACAGAGATCTTAAACAGTCAAAAATACCGTTTGAAAAGTATAATTCCTTCTGTAATTCATATCCCTGCAGGATGAAATATAACTTATTAACTCACTGGTAAAAATCTCTCTGTGAGACTAGTGAAACCAGGATTTAATCCTGAATATTTACGAGTAAAATGTAGCTTGTAAGGTGCGCTCTCACCAGAAGGTGCCATATGAGATTTTTCTGTGTGGCTGCCTGTTGTATTCCCAAAGCCTTGCTCTGATCAGCTCTCATCCTCCATTAGATGTAGGTTAAGCACTCCTGCAAAAGATTGTAGGCGAGGCTATTGGCTAATACGGATACTCGGCTGCAGATTGCGATCAAGACAATCATTAACTTTTCTGTTCCTCTTTTTATTTTTCAATGCAAATGAGCCCTACCCCCTGTGACAGCTGTAGACACTGAACCTCCAACTATCTACCCGCTAGGCAGAACACAAGCAGGGGTGATGTCTGCAACTCTGCA
>WEIS01066167.1:0-26248 GCA_013389965.1 Todus mexicanus | reverse complement strand
TCTAGACTTCTGATAACCCTTACTACTTTCATCTGGCCACTCTCCAACTGCAGAAGCCCCAACTCTTTTCAGTCTCATTTCTTACTCATTGCTAAATCCTTTGCAAAGTGTATGAGGTTGGTCCTAGCCCTCAGTGCCTTCATCAAATGTATGAGTGGCATCAGAACAGCCAGATATTAGTTGTGTAGTTTATGCTCACTGTCACAAGGGTTTCACATGGTGATTGCCATCAAGGAAAAAAAAGGTATTCACAAAAAAAGATCAAGAGATGAAAACCAGACAGAAATTAGAGAAAAACCTGCAGTGATTGATGTTCTTTTTATGCATTATGTCTCACTGCTGATACCAAAGTTCAGATTTGCTTGTTGACATTGTTTGAACTTCAAAAGATGTGAACATTTTTTCAGCAAGAAAGGAAGGTTTCTGAGGTTTCATGTAGTTCTGCTCAAAGAAGCCTCTTCCTTTTTCATTCATCTGCTCAACATTTGACTCTTTTTATTTGACCTTGTGTCTAGTTCTTAGTGAAACATTAGAGCAGTGTGGAGCTGTAAAATTGCTGCATGGCTACTTCTCACTCTTGTTGAAATTAGACATCACTGTCAACTCAGTTCTAGTGCACTCTCCTCTAGAGGGTCATCAGTTTCTGACAACTTTAATTTTTCATACTCTAAAAATGATGCATTTCATTGCAAAGGAAACTTCTCTCTCAACTAGTGCAGCACCATCTTGCTGCACCCACAGCAAAGCAGGCATACACAGTAGCTTGAAGAGGTGTGAACTGTCATTTTACTCAGCTCACCACTGGCCAGAGCAAGTCAAAATTTGTGATAAGACAGTGTAAGTGTTCTCTGGGTAGGGGCAAGAGAGGGCAAGAAGAAGGAGTATTGCCATTCCATACAAATCTGGACTAATGGACCATCATTATTTTGTCTGTGATCTCTTATACCAGATATCAGACTTCAAAGCTATCAAATCTCCTTGGCTTCCAAACTGGATGGGTTGGAAAATTCTCCAAATGCATTTTTCTAGGGACTGTTTAATTTCAAGGATTTGTGTCTCTCATATAGATTGTAATACGCATGCGGTTGGTGTGTTGGAGCTGTAAAAAATCAGGAGAATTAAACATTTTCTTCCACATACCCGCATCATTAAATAGATTATAGATTGATATAATGTATATAATAATATATGTATGGAGCGTACCTTTAAAAATATCTTCTTAGAGTACTATCATCAAAGAGCCAAAAGGTCATATTAACTTCTGGCATGCCACTTGTACAGACCAACTGGAGCAATATTTGCATCTCTTCCAGATGAGAACTTAAAGCTGAAAAATTGTGCTAGGTAAGAAAGTATTGTTAAAATAGCTAGATTCTGCACTAGGCATTTTAAAAGCATCCAAATGGTTTATTTTTCAGCTGTGAAATAGAAGTCTTTTCCACTGTTCTGGAAACATGGGATTCAAGGTGACTTCATGGGATGTTAATGGGAGAGTGATCTGCACCCTGCTAGCAATATTTCATGAGCAATGATGTAGCAAATAACATAGTCTATTACACTGTGCCACCAGATGCCATCTGAAAAACACGTTGCTGGCTTTCACGTCCCAGACTTAATCAGCTTTCCACAGAAATGACACTGATGCCGACTGTAAAAGACAGTGCATCCCCAGCATTGACTAGCGGCAGTAATGATGTTCCATTTCCAGTATCTCTGCCACCAATTGAATCTCTGATAGTTAATAAATGGTGAGGGCATTAGTCTTCCCTTCAGTAGATACAGATATCTATATGTATGGGGTACTTTCTTCAGTATGCACAAATTTAAGGAAATTTCTAGCTTTGAGACCTTATGGTAGAATAGAGTCAATTTTAAATAAAGTCCAAAGCATTACCATTGGGAGGGCACCCTGAAAGGCAAAGAAACCTGTGGAGAGCATGGGATAGCTCAAGCCCTATTGCTTAGAAGGCCAAAACCAGCTGATTATAAAAAAAAAAGAGGATGCAAACAGTCAGTGGGACTGCAGCATATAAGAAGTGTTAGAGGTGCTCAAGGTGTCTGCTGCCCTTCAGCAAGTTCCCTTCTGACCGTCAGTAGCCTCCACATTTGCACCTTGAACACCCTCAGCACAGTTTGGACCCATCTCCATTTTGGGTCCCAAGCATGGGTAAGGGAAGGAACAAAGCTGAGGACACATACTGTTTTCTTCAAAATATACTGCCTTCAGAATATACTTTCTGTTGCTTTTTCAGTTGCTATCCATTATCATAAGCTTTTCAATCACTTCTCCTGGAGTATCAGTAGAGTGATTAATATTTTAAATGAAGTCCGCCTCTTCTGAAGAAGAGTAGTTGTAATGACATACATGGTTTCTAGTGAAATCCTGTTCAAGCTTGCTCCGAACAGCTAGGAAAGTATTAAGTGGACAGACACACAAGGACATGAAAGGAATTTTCTCCAAATATATTGATTAGTGATCCGTTTGAAGTCTGAAATGTTTCCAAAAGTCAAGGTGCTGCTGTTTATCCATTTTGTTTAATAACAATTGCTGTTGCTCTTAACTTCCAAAATAAATTTGTCAGCCAGCATTAGGAAAAATATCCCCTGTAATACCTACTCCAGCTGGCTAAGGGAAAAACTCTTTAAAAAGAGTCCAGGCTCTCTGCTTAGACCTTGCCTAGGGTGAGTATTACACAGAAAATAACAAACTTTAATTACATTTTCATGGAAGAAAATGAAAAATTATCTCTGATCTTTTGCAGTTCAGCCACTGGTAACTGGTATAATTGTATTCTCTTGAAGTTGTATCACATCAGGATGACTAGAAAGAGATGTAAGTTGCCATGAGCTATGTGAAGGTAGCTAATGCAAGTAACAGCACCAATAGTAGTGGTTGATGATGGGCAGAAATTAATAGAAATTCAGAAAGAAAGAGATGAGAAGAATAGCTGGGGAGGTAGTAACTATAAGCAATTTATAAATTCTGAATTTCAGCTAACAGAACACAGTGAATATGGGGAACACTTTCTACTAAATTTATTTTTATGTCTATTTTTTGTCCTTTTCCTTATCTTTCTTTTCCCTAAGTATAATTAAAACAATATATATTTAAAACCATATATATATCTATATAATTAAAACATATATGTATGGTTTTAATTTTAAAAGGAGGCTTTGGACAGAAAGAAGACAGAGCAATAGAGAAAATAGTAACTCCAGCTCCCTTTTTCCAAAACCACTATCTCATAGATTTTTTTAAAGTATGAAACACCAGCGTGAATATTTCCTGGAGGGCTGACAAATACTCTGGTGTCCTAGTTTGGGTTAGAACAGAACAATTCTTTTCAGTGATTTTACTTTTCAGCTAAGTTCTTCTAAATTCTGAAGTTAACAACATGTTTTTGCAGACAGTGCCTGCTTCCAGCAATGATAACATTCTATGTTCAGAGTTACTACCAAGAATTGCTGCACAGACTGAGGTCACTGCTAGATCCTATGTACCACACCTGGGGGGTGCAGAAAGTAAAAGGCTGCACCTGTGCAGAGGAGTGGACAGGACAGGTGACCCTAAATTGACCAATGAGGTATTTGATCCCATATATATGTTGTATTCAGTATAAAGCTGAGGGGTCATGAGGGGCTGGTTTCTCACTTCCACTCTTCTTCAACGGCCAGCGTCCAAGGAGGACTCTATCCATTCTGCCTTCAGTCTCGACCCGCGTATTCCTGAATCCAACTCCTGAAAGTGGTTCCTGTCTGCTGCTGGGCCCGGTCTGGGATGTTGCCAGTTCCTGCTCCACAGCGTCAGTGGTGATGGTGACATAATTGCCATCAAGAGGGGGTTGGGTTCGATACTGATTTTGTATATATTTGTGTATATTCCATCCTATTATTATTTTCATTAAAGCTAATCTAGTTTCCTTTTCTAATCCATAAGTCTCTCTCCTTTATTACCTTTTTCTTTCCTTTTGGGGAGGAAGAGGGGTTAACAGAGAATGTCTGTTGTAGGTTTAGCAGGCTGCCCTGACCCTAAACCATGACTACTGGCCAGGATGCAACCCCCACAAACTCCATCGCTCCTGCCTGCTCTCCCGCTTAGATGCCACTAGGTTTTACTTCTCTAAGGTAGCTAGCTGCACTGCATGATAATCTTTCTGTTCATTTTAAAGCACACACATTAGCATAAAGAGATTTTATTTCAGGGGAATCCATCTCTTTGTCTCACTCCTCTTTCAGGTTGTAGCAGAAAGCTTGGTGACCACTCAGTTTTCATCTACATTTTGTTATGGTTCCCTGTGAACTTCCATGCTCATAGAGTTAACTTCTTCAGCAATAAAATACAGCAGGAAGACTTTCAGAAGCAGCCAGGAAGGCAATATTTTCCCCGCTCAAGTAAATTTCACTTGGCATTTTCTTTTGCTGCTCTTCTCTGTGCCCATGCAGCCTATTCCCCTGCAGGGCTCAGCATGAGTAGCAGCCTGCAGATGCAGAATAACTGTGCTTAGTCTGCAGCAGGAGCTCGCAGTACTTGATACTTTTCCTAACACTTGACAGGGAAAATTAGCTGGGCATTCAGAGACCTGAGTCAAGGAGGGAATATAAGGTATGAGCGGTAACATCCTTGTTTTAACTCCTGGAGACAAAGAACATGCAAAGGAAGAGAGAGGGTTATTGAAAGACTTTGCTCAGAGGGGTTCTGTCCCATCCTGATCTTTTCCTCCTGCATTATGCTTTAGTTATATATTGTCATTCTCTCTCCTGTGAAATTACAGTGACTTGTCATGTAGCGAGAGCACCAGCATCCCTGTGGGAAAAGAGAAGGAATGACACTACACAGCAGGTCCTGCCTAGTGGGAGGTCATTTCCATCCACAGCTGGATAGGATCACCAATCACTGCTAGCTCATCTCATTTCTCTCAAGTTGGTATCCTGGAAGGCACGGGGCAAATTACTCCAGTACCTGACTTGCCTTGACTGTAAAGAAAGGTAAGACTGTTATGTTCTCCCCTGAGAAGTGTGTTATAAGGATTAATTAGCTCCTGTTCATAAAACAGTTTGTAAAGAAGAAAATGTCTGTGGGACGACCAAGCACAATACACTAATGTTACTGAATTGGTCTTTAAGCTAACAGCTCTTTGCTAACCACAGCTTTACCAAGGAAATAGAAAAGACAGGTCTCCATTCTATCACTTTGAATCCAAAGCTGATTTATTGCTCCTTTACCTGTTGGATGAGCTCTCAGTTATTTCCCATCATTCTCCAGAGTTTCCCAATGGCCATTTTTACAGTGTGAGCTGCAAGTGGTGTAAACTGGAATCACTTAGAGTCACACCAGGTTACACCAAAGCAGGTACCTTCCTGGACATCCCTCAGTCCTCGGCCTGCAAGAGGCAACTCTGTGGTGGCCAGGTTTCATGGACAAGACCAGACTTACTGTGGTCCAACCTTTCTCCAGACTCAACCTCAACACACATGAATGATAGAATCACAGAACACTTTGGGTTGGAAAGGACCTTGATGATCATGGGCAGAGACACCTCGCACTAGGTCAGGTTGCTCAAAGCCCCATCCAACCTGGCCTTCAACATTTCCAAGGAGGGGGCATCCACAACTTCACTGGGTAACCTGTTCCACTGTCTCACCACCCTCACAGTGAAGGATTTCATCCTTATCTCTAATCTAAATCTACCCTCTTTCAGTTTAAAACCATTATCTCTCATCACTACACTACCTGATAAAGAGAGTCCCTCCCCATCTTTCCTGTAGCCCCCGTTAAGGTACTGGAAGTCCGCTATAAGGTCTCCAAGGAGTCTTCTCTTCTCCAGCCTGAAAAACCCCTACTCTCTCAGCCTGTCCTTGTACCAGAGGTGCTCCAGCCCTGTAAGCATCTTTGTGGCCTTCCTCTGGACCCGCTCAAACAAGACCGTGTCTTTCTTATGCTGAAGACCCCAGAGCTGAACACAGTACTCCAGATGGAATCTCATGAGAGTAGAGTAGAGGGGGACAATCACCTCCCTCGACCTGCTGGTCATGCTTCTTTTGATGCAGCCCAGGATGTGATTGGCTTCTAGGATACAAGCTCACATTGCTGGCTCATATTTAGTTTTTCATCCTTCTCTGTAGGGCAGCTCTCAATCTCATTGCTCAGTCTGTATTTATGCTTGGGATTGTCCTGACCCAGGTGCAGGACCTTGTACCTGGCCTTGTTGAACTCCACGGGGTTTGCACAGGACCACCTCTCAAGCCTGTACAGGTCCCTCTAGATGACATCCCTTCCCTCCATCATTTTGACTGCACCACACAGCTCGGTGCCATCCACAAACTTGTCAAGGGTGCACTTGATCCTGCTGTCCATGTCGCCAAGTAGTATGTTCTCTTCTAGCTCTGAGATACTTGAAATTCACCCAGATCTCTTAATTCTGTGTTGCCCTGTGTCTCACAGTAGGTCTTTCTAACTCCTGTCTCTAAATGAGGCAGAACTTCCCAGCCACAGGCAGTTCATTTAAATATAAATGTAAAAGCTGTGCTGGAGGAAATGGTTTCTGCTCAGCTATTTGATTATGAAATCAAATAATTTCTCTGCTGTTTTTAAATTGGTGGCTAACGGACGGTAATAGTGGAAAAGGGGGGCTGCTGGGCTTGGTTTACATGAATTAAAGACATTCATTCCTGTGTGTGCTTTAATCTATATTGAAAGTAGCATGTTTTCAATTATGACCTGAGCCTATGGGATTTTTTTTTTTTATCTCTAAAGCAATAGAGAGAAAAGCCTTTAACCCTCAGGAAATTCTTAAATGCAGGATTATACACCAATGCCATCAATTATTCTTTCTTATATTCACAAATGATAACAAAGAGATAAATTGATGGGTAAGATCTCTACTTCAGGCAACAGCAAACACCAGCTACAAGTAAAATAAAGGCATGGATAAAGAAATGGCTAGCTGAGCTTCCCTGAAACATGGAAATTAAATGCTGAAAGCACAGGAGTGATCCAATAGTGATTTCTGATCTCTGGTGTCACATAAAATCACTCAAGGAATTGTCTTCTGAGTGAAGTGAATGGATGATTCCTGTTCTTTTTCAGAGGAAGTCAAAAAACAAGCAATACCTAAGTATTATCTTCAATGTCTAGAAATGCTTGTGTTTTCAAAATTAAGTCACAACAGTGAGTTCTACCTCCACCATAATTTGGGGTTTGAAATGAGCAATGCAACTTTTGACACCTAGAAAGTGTGGGCTAGAGTTCCCTAGTTCATTGTACTCTTGCTTTGAGCTGCCTTGCCACAAAATTCCTCACTTTCTTCCACCTGCAAGTCACTCTTCCCTACCAGGTGGCTGAAACTCTCTCTTTTGTTCACCTTGTGAGAAATAATTAGTTCCCCTAAATACATTCTCTTTTATCTAAATGTCTGCATGCTACAGGGACTCACAAAAACACAAATGTTGCATTCTTCCTTCAGCTTAGCATTTTGCAGCCTTTGCAAATCTTTGCTCTTTATCTATATGAAACCTATGTTAGTACATGCAGGTGGTCTATGGAAAACTATCTAGTCCTTAGATGCTGACTCCTTTTATTCAGCTGCTGGAATAGTTTGCAGGAAGATAAGTATTAAGTATTTTTCTAGTATTATTTTTCTATATAACCTTCACTGCAGTTGCCACAGGGATGACAGTCACTTGCTACTGGGAAATAAAGATGAGCAGAAAGAAGGTGTCCAAAAAAGCACATATTATATAATACCCAGAGAACCTATGACTCAAATAACTGAAATACTCTATGTAAAGCTGTAAAGGCTGCCAATATATGTTTCACATAGCAGATGAGTAGAGATGATGTGGATATTGTCTTGCTCCTTAAACTTTCATCTGTAAGCTGTAAGACAACCTTTCATGAATTGACAGTGCAGTAATTTCTTGAGCAACAAGAAATACTTCAGTCTTTGTAAATGCTTTTGCAGTTCAGGCCAATGAACACCAAACGAACCAAGAGTGAAGATGTGAGTTGGAGGCTGGAAGCGCTCACTTTCCTTCTCCTCCCCCAGCCTGTGGCACTAGCATTCCTCTGCAGAGCTGTGCTTGTGCCCATGTTCACTCCTAGCAAAGGAAGTCTGGCAGAAGGGATTGAGAACCAGAGCTAGGCACACATAGAGTCATCAGCGGGATGGATACCTGTCACAGCAAAGGAATGCTACCTTGGTCTCAGTATCCCAACATGCCTGCGAGGACGGCGTCACAAAGAGGCACAAAACATTTTTTTCATTTTGTTCTTGGCATGGCAAAATGTAGAGGTGATGTCTCAAGCCCTGTCAAATATTTGCCTGTAAACCATAGAAACTCCCCGGCCTGGCATGGAGGATGGTGAGTGGGGTATGTAGTAAAGACTGCTGGAAGAGGAGGTAGAGCTTGCTTTCCTTCAATGGTACCAAAGGGAGGAGCTGTGAAGATACTCTGCTTTCCCAAGCCTGGCAAGTGAGGATGTCCTCCCTCTATTGTCACTTGGGTGCTAAAAAACTTCCTGCCTCTCTCTCCTCTTGGTTTAACTCCTGTATAGAGAGGGCTCTTTCTTTCTGTGTTAATCTTTCTGGGCTGTAGATGAGTAGTAGGAGCATCTTGCCGACTGAGCAGGGGTCCTGACTATGATTTAAATCTCAGTACATTACAAAAGGACATGTATCTCTATGCCTTAAGATTCCTTGGATGTATCAAGGTCCTATTCCTATAATTCTCCTTGTATTCCCTATTCCATCTTCTGTGCTCTTACCCAAGCAGGTGACTTTCAGCCTTTCTACCTTTTGTCTATCCCTCTCGTCTGGGCTAACTAAAGGAAGAGTAAATTTTGTTACAAGGCAGCGGTTCAAAATTACGTTCCTAGAATACCATCAGAAAAAACAATAAAAGCCACACGAGAAAAGAGGAAAAGGACATTTATGCTTACCTATAAACCATGTGTCAATACCTTGGTTATTCATACTTTATAGCAACTCCTTTCTTTATACTATGTTGTAATTTGTTTGGCTATAGTCTAATAAAATGTCTGTGTGTGTGCATATGTGTGTTCATGTTTTTTAGGATCTGTGGTTATGCAAACCTTTAGGAAAAGTTAAGATATACAGCCTACTTTTAATAAACAATCCCACAGCTTAATTTACTTGTTCTGTGTTCTTGCTTTAAAGAGATAAACAGAGCCTCACAGGCAGCAAACTTCTGTTTCACTCATTGCCTCTTACAGGAGATGACTGGTGGATTCAGAGGAGGATTCAGACTTCATTTAGACCCTGCTTCATGGTCAGTGGTTATAATTGCCTGAAAAGGTAGCAGTGGGCATTAACCGGAATCATACTGATATAGCAAGTAGCCGAATATGTGCTTTCTATGGATTTGTCACTGTCCTCACACACACTGTTTAGCAAAAGTACTTGGTTTAACTGTGCCTGGTTTTAATTATACCTTGTTCAATAAAACTTTTTTTTTTTTTTTAATTTCTTACTTCCAAGGTTTCCTCAGTATTTCAGATCTCAAGTCCCCTTTACCACCTAGCAAAAAAAATCTTTCTGACGTAAGTTCTAATTCAAAATTTCAGATGTATGCATTTTGTTTGTGTATTTTCTGTTTCTTACTCCATCTTGGTTCCAGACATTCAAGGCATTTTGATATAACTGTGGAATGGAAAAAACATCTGGACTGGAATAGCATTGGAGATAATCAAAGCTGGTAAAGGTAATAACAGAGCATCTGATACTCATCAAATGTAAATTTAGTAATGGTAATTAAAAGGAGCACATTAAAGTGAAAGAGGAGAGGAGGATCACAGGATAGTACTATGGAATAGGTTTTTTTTAAATGGTCTGTTTTCCTCCAGGTTTGAGAAACTGGTATTGTGAAGGTTCATGTCTGCCTTAAATACTCTGCTATAACTTGCACTTCATTGCACACTACACATTCTAATTTGCTCTCAATCTGCAATATATTTATACGAGTGCTTCATACAGCAAGACTGTAGCCAGATTTTTAACAATGTGTACCATTTAAAGATTAATCTATTTGGTTACATAAAAATGCAGTAAAATGCTTAGTGAAATTGACCCAGAACACCTCTGCCTATAATTCCTAGGTTACTCCAAACAACTGTATATGTGTGTAAAGAGGCACATATTCACTATCTTCAATCATCTGACCTATTGGCAATATATAATTACTTGAAGGAGGGTGCAAAGAGGACAGAGATATGATATTTCTAGTGGTGCCCATTGACAAGACCAGAGGCAGAAACTGAAACACAGGAGGTTCATTCTGAACATCAAGAAACACTTTTTTCCTGTGAAGGTGACTGAGCACTGGCACAGGTTGTCCAGAGAGGTAGTAGAGTCTCCATCCCTGGAAACAGTCAAAAGCCATCTGAACATGGACCTGGGCAACTGGCTGTAGGTGGCCCTGCTTGAGCAGGGTGGTTGGACCAGATGACCTCCAGAGGTCCCTTCCAACCTCAACACTTGTGTGTTTCTATGAAGTTCAAATTTTAGAAATAGATGCTTTTCATTCTCGTGGTTCCTGTATCAATTTCAAGCTGCACTCAAGGTTAGTGAGCGAACCAAAGTGAACGGCTTGGAAGCAAAGCTACCAACACTCTTCCATAGAATCACTGATTAGTGTAAGGTCCAGAACAGGTTAAAAAAAACTCCCAAACAAGGGATTGATTTTCTGAGATACCTCAACAAATATTGGCAGAAAAACTCTTGCAGAGTAACTTTCCAGAATAACCTTATTCTTTTATTCTTCTAATTGCTTGCTTGTGGATGTCAGCACAATATCCCACGAACAGAAATTTTCACTCCCTCTTATCTTTTCTTCCTCAAAGATAGAGCTAGACTCTTGATCTCTGACACAGGTTCTGCAGTGTCTCCGTTCAGCTCTTTGTCAAGGACTTCCCGTGTGACACAGGTTATGTTGCTTTATTCAAGCAATAATCCACCAGGCTCCAAGTGGCTTTAATGCATCTGAGGAGTTTTTTACTTTAACGTTTGTGTCTCATTTCCTTATTTGTGAAATATAGCTAACAATACTTTCCTTTGGCTGCCCTTTATGCAGCTTCTCCATTTAGAAAATAATCTCTTTGTGGTAGACGCAGTCTCCTGCTATAGATTTGACGATGTCTAGCACAATAGGTCATTATTCTTGGCTGGGAAACCTCTGAGAACTATCATTGCCCAACAGTGGAAGTAGGGAAGAAAGCCATTTACACCTCTTGGTTTTCTTGTATGAAAGTTGGAATATTTCACCCAGAACTACAGCGGATCAAAACTCAAATGGTGTATTTCTTTTTGAGGGAAGAAAAGTCTGCACATATTTCATCCTGAGGTTTGTGGTTCTGGGCAAGGGATTACATTTTTGAAAAATAAAAGCTTAAGAAAAAATGGACTGGCCTCAACAAATAAGAGTAATACTAGAAAGTGTAATAATTAATGAGACTGACAGTTGAAATGGCTCATTCTTTTTTTTGCAGTAAAGGCCTGTAATGTTACAAACTGTATCCAAAACCAGATCTTGCACATAACAGTGAAATCTAACACTGCTTCGCAGCAGTTTGTCACAAATTCCATGAGAATGCTGCCTGCACACGCCCTGCTATTTTGCACTGTTTGGTGAAAGCAATTCCCTCAAACAGCAAAGGAAAAATAAAATGAGCAGTGGGTCCCACAACTCATCTCAAGTTTCCTTTGGTGACCGTCTTCCATTTCTTTTTCATGAGGTCTTTGACAAGTAGCAGCAGTTATAAGATTTTAATTTCCTGGAACATTTCTTGCCAGGCTAAGATCTAAGGTGTTTGGGGTTTTTTTCCTTTTTTTTTTTCTTCTTTTAAGATAGATGTACAGCATGACTGGAGGAGAGATTCATGACCTACTTTCCCCAAATTGAATATTGAGCTTTCTGTACTTTCTGATATTCAGTAGGGAGTTCTTCCCAGTAGAAATCTCCTTGGACCAGTTTATGTTAGTTTTCCCACGGCAGAACAGCAAAGCAAGGTGTAACTCAGATTGAGGAGGAAATCCTATCATTGTCCTTGAGGACTAAGAGATTGCGGACTGTCAGTGAACAGATTTCTGTACCTTCAGTAAATAAATAAAATCCAAATTAAGACAGAGAGACAGTCTCCTTTGTCAGTCATTTGCTGGAGGGAACTCGTGCATTGATTCATCAGGGCTAAGGAAACAAGGTTCAGGCAGTAGAATGTGTAAAAAATTGGGAGTTGTGGGAAAAGGTCATGTGAATCCGCTCTGTATTAGAGGCAGTTAGGACAATTAGACACTGAGACTAATCATTTTATGTAACACTGACTAACCCTCCTTGCCTTAGTAGCATTTCATCACTTGTGAACCAAGGGGACATACGACAGAGACCGCAGCATCCCAACAGTTTGTGCTGTTTAAGAACATCCCCCAACCAGAGCCGTCCATCAGATCGCTGGGCGGCAGCAGTGACATTTCGGTAGACGTGTTTAATTACGTGCATGAAGTAGGCCCATCATCAATAGTGCTGACATTTCGAAGAGCTATCACCTCAGGATAAGCCAGCTCTAAAACTAATCTCTTTTCTGTCCTTCTCCATCTGCCCCGACAAATAAAGCTGCATGAGCCAGATTTTTAAACAGAGGTAGTACCCAAAGGGAGGTACAGAGCACAGAGAAGTCCATTTGAGAGCCCGTAAGCAGTCAGTTCCCACTGCAACCCATGGTGGCCTGAACAATTCTTTCAGAGCCTCATGCTGTGTTTTCTCAAATACCTTCAGAAATCATAAGGAAGAAAGAGAAAGGATGGTCCTGTAGTGCAGGATCTGCTTTAATTAGCTGGCAGACAAAAAGTAACCAAAATAAATACAGTTACATCAGCCAGGAAGAGATACAAAAGTCAGTAGGTTTTGTCTCACTAGCCCACGCATGGTAATGGCGGGTGATGCCAGTTGATGAGCAGCCCCATGCAGCCACCACTGCCACAAAGTGAGACTCATGCTCAGGCTTTTCCGCTGCTGCAACTCAAACCGGTGCTGTTATACAGAGCAAAAAACACACAGCAACTTGGACAGCAACATTATACTCAATGTAGGTGGGAGTCTGGCACTTCTTGGGGTTACAGACAGTTGTCTTATTTAACAGTTTTACACTTCTTTACCACTGTTTTTTTTGTGGCATACAATATCATAGAAATAACTTTGCCTCTTCTGCTTTTAGAGCAGGAGCCTGAGGAATTAATTTACCCACAGGATCTCACAGCCAGCAGGGCTTTGCTTACGACTCTAACAGGAGTGGAAAGAGGGGCACCGAAAAGAGAGCACAAAAAATGTTGTTTCTCGACCACACTGCAAACAGGAGCAGACCAGAGAGGCTGCAGCCTGTGCCAGCAGAGTGCATCCCATGTGTGGGATCCACAAATTACTGAGGATCTCCAGGCTGCAGCAGGATCCTGACCACTCACTGATGTGTCTTACAGACTGCTGGCTGGGGGAGACAAGCACTGGAAATTGATGTTGCTTCACTTTACAGTTTTTCTTCTTGGTTGCTTCTCAGTTGCTCTTCTTGGGTACCAGTGACAGGCACAAACAGAGCAGCAGACAAAGCTGAACAGTTAGGCCAAATTTCATTCTCCACTTTTGTCTCCAGCAGAGCTTTTGCTGACTGCTGAGTTTTCATTTTGTGCCTCGCAAACCTTCTGTTAGGTGTTTGAACCAATATTTAGAAAGATAGAAATCCTAACACTTAACAGGAGAGATACTGAAATAGAACAACCCACAGTCTAAAACAAACAAAAAAACAACAACAAACCCACACAAAACAAAACAGGAAAAAAAAGCTTCTTACATCATCTTCTGCCAACTATTGCTCAAAGCGGTGAGTAACTCTTTAATAACTAAAATAATTCCTTAATAATTGCAACACTTTCACCATGGTTTTGGTTAAGAAAATAAATCTCTACATGATTTTATTTTATTCTCTGTAACAGATAGTTTCATTTAAGAAAATTGTTCTCTGTTAAAGCTGTTCCCACAGGGTAAATCTTTACGGGACTACACCCTGAAAGCTGAGGGCATATTTCCTGTTTATGGCCATGCAAAACGAAAAAGGCTCTTCTATAGTGTTCCTAGGGCAGCTCTCCCAAGCTGAGCTATTCCTAGTATGTTATTCAAACAAATCAACCATATCAATTTTCTACAACCTGAAAATCAATTTTGTTTCTGTTTATTTAGGGGGAGATGAAGAAAGTGATTATGTTTAGCCACTGGACCTGACTCATGCTCACCTAAACAGCTTCTCAGCCGCTGTCCTCTTTTGCTAACTCAGTGACCTGTGTAAGGGAGGCTGAGACCACCACAGCTAGACTGTGGAAACACTTTTCCCAATGGATGTGCACTGAAGGCTTACAGAAGCACGCGTGCATCTACTTAAGCATAATGAAAATGCACTCAGGATAACTTTCCTACAGCCATGATGTTGTTTCTGTCCACACGACTTCATGCCAAATTCAACCAATAGTTTTCAATTGCTTTTAATCGCTCCTCTTGAATCTAAAATGTTAGGCGGAAATAGCTACTAATTTTGAGTCTTAAAACAAGTACCTCAATGTTATAAGTACATTTCTAAATCTTTTTTATATCACTCGCGTGGCCTGTCATTTCTTGGCCTTTTTTTTCAGAACCACAACGGACTGGATGAAGTATAAAAATTGCTGAAGGGCATTTCCTATCACACTGTAGGCAGCTGCACACAAAATTGATGGAAAATTAACTTTCCAGGGTGAGCTGAGTTTAATTCCTAATTTGCTGAAAAGGAGGAAATATTTAAGACCCTTTGGCCTTGAAGGACTTGGAAGGATCTTGTAAGAGGACAAGAAATTTTCTTGCAAACCTCATGGTAACAAACATTCCTACAGCTTGTTCAGCGCATGAATAGCTTTTTTGATTCTCTTTGAAAAATGAACAGAAATGTATGAATAACAACACTTCCTTAAAATGTTATATTAGAAAGCAAAATTATATCGGTGAGGACTTTTCACAGAGGATGACTTTTGGACAGTGTGTTTTGATTAGGTGTGATGTGCCCTGAGGAGCACCACGATTTGTTTAGATGGTATTGACAATGACAAGCTTAGTTAGTAAGGAGGGAAGGAAATTTAGGGATCCAAGTCCAAGGGAACAGGAAGAAATACTGGACAGGCTGAGAATTGCATAGCTTGGCCGTTAGGTCTCTCAAGCTGCCAAGGACACTTCTTCTCCTCTATGCTCTTCCCCTGCTCTCCCAGCTCCTGACGTGACGTCCTGCAGAAGGACCTGCTGCTGTTGGAGATCTAACTGCTTTGTTTTCAGTGTCACTTCTCTTTAAGCTTCTGAAGAAAACTTCTGTATTTAGATGTCTCCAAAGTTCCTGAAATCACATTCTTTTTAATATTTTTGTTGCCTCATTGTTAATTTCCCTGATCACTCTCAGATTTATTATCTTATCCTCTTTCAGCAACCCTGAATGACATCTCCTGCCTTCCCTCACGTGAGAAATGAACCCCAATAATAATTTTAGAATTAAGGACAAAGTCTCCAAAGCAAAGCTAAAAAAATTTATTTACAGCACTGGGTGCATAGTGGGAGTTTTTCTCCACAGCATATGCACCCCACATAGGGTCTTTTCTAGACTTTTATATGTTATAATCATACATATGCATAACTCTTCATTTGTCTTTTATTACCCCCCCCTTGCGCTTGCATCCCATCTCCAAGAGGGTCTTCATGGGAGTTGAAGTTTCCCCCCTCTTCCCTCTGCACATGCAGCTTCTCAGGCCAGCGGGCAGCCAACTATCCGTATAAGGCTATCTATAGCACTAAGCTGTGTGAATTGTTTATAGATGCTTTAGACAAATTTAAGACTCATCAAGACACAACTAAGGTAATATATCTGAACCAGACATCTAAATAACACCCCTTTACCCGACCGTTTGTCTTCCCTACCTTGTTCCCCGATATTGGGTACTAAAAGCTTACATTCTTCCCATCCGCCTACAAGTTTTCAACCTTGGCTGAAGCAAAACTGTTCTTGTTTATCACACCTCATTCTCTTGCATCATTTCCTACCTTTGATATGAAGAGCATAAGTTTGTTTATTTTTTCATCTGTGTCCGTATCTTGCTTTCTAATTTATCCCAGGCTACATTTAACAAATCGATCAAGAGTTGATCTACATCTAGCCTTCATTAAAAAAAATCATGATCAGAACAGTTGCTGTGTGACAAGCATCAAACATATTGACTGTAATTCATACAGTTCTACTCTAGCTCTTTGCTGATAAATGCAGTACTGACTTCTTCCGGTATAAAGGTGGGTGCTGCATTCACACGGAACATCTGTCTTTATCTCATGGGCTCATGAGATACCATGAGCGCTTATCTCATGGGTGTTACGACTTCATCATTAGATCCTCTCATTCAATCTTTTATTTTTGGTCATGATGGCTTTTGCAATCCAAACCATTTGCCACTGACTTTTTTTTTATTATTATTCTTAGTGACTTATGTTCTCAGTGCATCCCTTAAATTTTAGGGCAACACGGTGTTTATCATAGTGACTAAATTATTTAAGTCACTGTTGACACTGTCACTTTCACATCATTATAAATACCTTGGCTCCAAATGATTCAGGCTATGCGATGAATTCAAATAAATCTCTTCCTTAATACTGTCAGGGCTTGAAATGGAAATGACTGCAGTAAAGAAAAGACAGAATTGTTAAGGTGTCATACTTATCTCTTTGAAATAAATGGTGAGTTTTTTAATCTTTGCCATCAGGAATGATAAATGTTTCTGCAGATGCTCATTATAGTGCTGCACTGAAGCCCTCCTAGATTCTCCCTTCAGTTGTGCAGGATTATTGGAGTAGGCCAATAAGAAGTATTTTGTATTTTGATGTACAGAGATAAAATCCATGGTAAATAAATCTGTGTCTGCGCTGCCCTCTGTGTCCTGAGTCCCTATAAGAGTAGGGGAAGGTTCTTATTGAAATCAAGATCACTTCATGTTATGCTGACAAGGAAGAGTGTTCTTAAAGTAGGATTAAATTCTGTCTAAACTCCCTTTGAGTGGTACTTTTATTTTATACTCTGAAACAGCTTAAGGTGGCCTTAGTGTAACCAAGAATTGGATTCAAAGAAATACAACGTCAATAAAAAGAAATACCATTTTTCATTTTTGCTGTGGATATTTGTGTGTTTCCATACCATGTTTTAGTATTTGTGAAGGATTTTTAGTAGAAATCAATGAACATTAGTAACGATAAAGTAATATAAGAAGCTGCATTTCATGGAATTGCTTTTATGGGCAAAATATCAATGTTGTGTCTTACAGGATTCACAGCACAGGGCAGCACTAGGGAGAAAAGGAGCTATAAACTACTCAGCTTCACCTGTCTCACGTAATCTGCACAGAAATCTAAATGCAGACCACTGACAGCTTTAAAATGGAGCAAAATGCCTTCACCAGCCTCGCAAAACCAAGGGAAATATCACATCTAAACCAAAACATTTTAAAAAAGAGCAAATAAAGCACAGAAGAAGCTGGGGAGATGGTGGGTATTTTAATAGCAGGATAGAAAAGATGAGAGCTAGGCAGTATTTTACATTGGCTTAAAGAGGCAGGGACAAGTGAAGTAGCACTGGTCTCCACCCCAGTGCTGTAAGAAAGGGAGCTCCATGGACCCCTAGCACTACCAGTGCTGGCCCTGTGGGCATCTCTTCTTTGCACAGAAAGGGCTGGCCTCGGCTCCGCAGACAGGCTTTCTCACGTGTTTCTCCCCTTGCCAAAACTTCCCTCTGTAAGGAAATTTGAGATACAGGGCTCCCTGGGGCAAGTATCCAGCCTGCAATCTGACTTTTTGTCTAAGACAAGATAAATCAGCCAGTGCTTGCTAAACCACACATATAAACATCAGCTAGGACTACCAAAAAGTACGGGTCTCAGAGCTGTTGCATACTGCTTGGAACTCTAAAAGCCTCCTTTTCACTTCCTGGTGTTCATAACTTGAAAGTGATTTTGTAGTCAAAAATACCATCATGGCAACCTGATCTGACCTTCTAAAGAACACAAGCTCAAGAGTCTAATTAAGAGAGATGTTTGAATTACTGATTCTTTCAGGAGTGTGGTGCAAATCCCGTACCACAGAACCTGAAAATTCTTTGTCTAAATGAATTAAGAGTCAAAACTATGGTTGGAATTTAAACATCTCATTTTTACCATTTACGTGCCAATGAGCCCAATCCTGAAAGTTGACACAGGCATCGAGCCTTTTGCAAGAAGTGTCTCAACGTAGGAAACCAAGTAATGGATGAAACAGTGGAAAGTTGTATTCAAGAATATATAATCCTAGGGAATTTTGTACCAGCAAAACATGCTGCAAAAGGCTGCTTCTATGCAAGTTCACCAAGCCCTTGACACCCCAATCAGCTTCCAGATTAATTCCTGCTTCCTTCAGCAGTTCCCAGTTACAATCTGGACAAAATGTTGGCTTCCACCTTGGCTCACTCATTAGTCCAGCATTATTTCCACAGCAGTTAGTGCAGAGGGGTGCCGTACTCCTTAACACGAACAGGGTATATTAGTACTTTGCTATACTGTGAGGAAATATTTCATTACAAGCATATAAAATATTCTGCTAAATTGTTTCATTATGTAAAATCACTTAAGAGAAATATCCCAAACCTCAAAACAAGACTTGAAAATAAATATGAAATGTAGCTTAAAAAAGAAAAAAGAGGAGGAGAGGGGAAATTAAATGTTACTGACTTTATTGAATGTCTCTATTCAAATATCTTGCATAAGCAGACATGTCACATTAATCAGATAAAACCCACCAGGGAAGGTGGTAATTATTTGTATTACTTCTTGACAGCTATAAAAAGCTAAAATGTTACTGTGCAAATTCTGTCTGAACTATTTAAACAATTGAAAAATGTGATTTAACAGCTAAAACAAACTTGATTCAGGTTGATGTCTCATAGACATGTGTGAGACAAACTAAGCTGGCTCTTTGCACAGGGAATAGAAATTAACTTCACAGTGTCCTCACCTAATACAGTTAAAAGATGCTAACAAATAAACCCCTCAGAAGACCTTGTATTACCACAGTGCAGACAGTAGGTGATGGCCATTTCTGTACCAAGGCCTGCCTCCCTGGTATCTTAGTTGATAGCAGGTAGGAGTTTTACCTTGAAAATTCCCAGAGAGCTTCATCAGCCAGGCAGCAATGCCAGGACTGGCAGATAAGACTGCCTTGCACGAGCAGACAATGCAAGGAAAGGCAGGAATGAGGTTTTGCAGTATTGTTAGCATTGTCAGGTCTACTGCAAGAAAATATGTCAAGGAGCAAGTCTTGAAAGCTGTAAAACTTTATTCTAGAACTGGTGGTAGACCCTAGGTTGGAGGCCCTCAGGAGAGCTGTGGAGCCAGTTTGCCGGTACACCAACAAAGTCAGCATGAGAGGCTTTGCGAACCCAGCTCCAGGTTTTCAACCATCAAGTGAGCTTTCAAGGCAGGTGAGGGGAGAAGGGCAAAAGGTTTAATCCAGTTAAACCCCGGGGAAAGCCCTAGGTAATCTATCACTCACAGGAAACTTTTGCATTAAGGTTTTTTCTTAAAATACTAGCCTTCCCTATGCTGTTGACGCTTGAGTTGAGAATTACAACAATGCCAGGAAGTGCATTGATTTCCAACAACAAAATCCTTGTGGTCAGTGTGGAAGTGACATAAATACTGTTATCAGAAATCTGGTTCTGCTGTTGGGCTGCAGAGTTAATAAACTAGCATTACAAAGATGGTGTTAAGGAGTTCTTCCCTCTTCCTACATGTTCACAGTCTCTGCGGTGCTTTTCCCTGCTTTGTCTTTATAGCAATACCGTAGAGAACTGTTTTTCTTTTGCTACTCCTAGAAACCCCAGACTCACCTTAAAACCTTAAAAAACTATGGATTGTCTTTAAAAAACTTATATACCTGAAAAATAAAATAAGAAATGGGTTACTCCACAGGCAGTGGGATTAATAAAGCCTAGCTCTCTAAAGATTTGTCTTATTTCCCTTTAAGCTTTTTGATTCTATCAATAATTCAGGCTCCTGCATACCCCTTACATGATCACCATGGGAAAGCCTGAAAACACTTGCAAGCTGGACAGATGAGAGTAGGTGCTTTGCTACCCGGACCAGGAGCTGCATTTCAGTTTCTAGGCCAGACAGGCCATGTCTCTGTTTTCAGCGATCTCTTCATCCTCACCAGGGATAGAAATGTATTTTTAACAAACATCAGAACTGTGATTCCTGTACTTCTGACTTCCTACTTGCTTCTACCTACCTCTGATTGACTGCAGTACCAAAAGGGTCAGGAAATAATTGCAGAACTTAGAAGCCCTGCATCTGAACTCTCCTCTTTCAAACAGAACAAGGGTTATTCAGACCTGACACTCCAAGCACTCTCCCTTCTTCCTCATATATCTTTGCTGTCACATCTCAGAAGCCCATCAACCTGCAAGCAACTTTACCACTACTGAACTGAGGGCCTAAGATTTGGTTCCCATAATGTAAACTCAGCAGCACTGAGACAGGGTAGTCATTGCAGGCAAGGGTGCTGTCCTCCCCACATCCCTGTATTAGACGAAACATTGAGGTTCATTCACCTTTCTCATTACCTAGTAGTCTAATATAATTCGTTGTAATGGTTTAGTCTCAAAAGATGTTCACCATAGATATAGAAGGAAACATACAGAAGAAGAAGCTAAAGGTTATTTCAAACTGATGTAAGCAGATAGCTTTTGTAGAGGCTCACAAGGAGAAAAAAAGGCCTTGGCATAAACCTTATGCGTCAGACAATTACCAGAACAGAGGAAAGCCCACTGAAACACTGAGTTTCCCCATAATTGATGGAGTCTTAGTGCTCTTGGAAGACCAGCAGCTTGACTGGGAGGTGCATATTCTAGTAAATGCTCCTGCCTGTCTGGAGAAGTTCCACGAGTATCTGGCAGGGACTGAGGTTAGGAATACTGGATCTGATTTGCCTTTCTGTGGAAAACTTAAGTGTTGGGTTTGGTTTTTTCTCCTCTCTGCTGGCAAATTTTATTTTTAAATATCTTCAAATTTCTGCTGACACTCAGCCTGGTGCAATGGGGACATAATTTGTGTCAAGTTCCATCAGCATAGTGCAATGAACCTGGCCTATTTTGGAAGTTTTCTTTTCATCATTTTTTTATGTTGCAGCCTCCAGCCAGACACTTGCAACTCCTACCAACCTTCCACCACCTTCATGTGTATTAGGTCTGTGCTTTTTGATGTGCTATCTATTTCCTGTAAATGTTCCAGTACGTGCGCTCCTTCTAATGACTTGCTTTTCTCCTTTGAACAACTTCTTCCTTATGTTGATTTCCTGAAGCACTTATCATTTATTGATGGATAGTTAATTATCACCAGGCAATAGATCTTGCTCAACTCCCTGAAAGTAGCAGCTGACATTTCGTGTGCCTCACTACTGATGATCTTTCACAGTCACAGATATTCTTTGCAGCAGATAATACATGAACCTGCATTTAATCACACTGAACGAGTCAAGGATTCTTCCTTGTCTTTGGTTAAATCTCTGGCTATCTGCAAAAAGTCCTGATCACTTTCCAGGCTTGTCTCTGTTTATCGAGTGATTGATTGTAAGCACCAGCTCTCCTCTATCCACAAAACATTTTACCATACCATCAAATTACTGATCACAGTTTAGTTTTGCTGTGTGGTTACAACTACTCATCAAAATTATCTATTGCCCCTGCCTGGAGGCATAAACATCAAATTCTTTTGCTCTTCTCCTCTAATGTTCTCACTTACATATAATACGTTGCATTTCTGTCTCTTCTCCATGTGAAAACCCATGCCCAGTGTCAACCCCAGACTCTGCATACAGTCCAAGCAAAATGTGCTGCAGCAATTGGAGGCTGGGGAGGCAGTGGTTGAATTCAGGGTCTTTTTAAGGCTGCTGATGCAGTCCTACAGCCATGGGACACTTCTCCCACCTCTGTTCCCTGCCTGCAAAACTCAGGCCACCCCCGTCCAGGTCTGCATTGCATTTTCCAGGAGATCTGCAATTACCCGGATTTCCTCACTGTGCAGCATCTCAAAGGTCTGGGGAATTGCCCTGACCCTCACCATGAAGCAGAGTCCTCTGACACACCAGTGAGAGCTGTCTCTCTTCAGTCTGAATGTCTCCTGCGTACAAAAGCACAGACAAATTGGAGCCACCCCACACAGAGGCATGGTCGGAGAGGTGGCGTTTGCTTTTTAGTTGAGACAAACACATGCAGACAATCATACAAGTTCCCAGCTTAGCCCCACTAGCCATGCCACACAAGCACACATGACTCATGTGCCATGATGCTCTCTTTGTTACTGTTAAGACTTACTTGTATTGATTGTCTCTTTCCTTTAGCAGAGGACCTTGCTCTCCTATCAAAATGCAGGATAAGAGGTCTAAGTGATGGATTGCAAAATGGTAGAAGCTGAACACCTTCCAAAGCCAGATGCAAGCTGTTGTTAAAATGTATTTAACAGTTAAAGATGATTAAGGTCTATTTATGGATCCTACTGTCAGCATGAAAAACAAGAGGGGAATATTGACGCTGATGTCTGCTTTTTCATAAAACTATGTCCAGCTTTGGCTGTCATTACACAGTTGCTGCATGTGATGGAAGAGCTTATCAAACCAAATCTGAGGTAATCAGGGGAAATATCATTGCTCTGATACCAGCTGGGACAGTCTCTGCGGTTTTTAAACACGGTGAAAGTTCCCTGAGTGAATCAATTGATAACAGATAGGACATTACTCATAGTTTTACACTTGGCAATTGCACTGCTGGGTCATGCGCTGTATATTTGATTCACTCCTCTTTGCTGGTATCCTGACTAAATTCAGAGCACAGGACATTTTTTCAGATAAGAATTTCTCCTGTGACTTTGCAGGACTGTTTCCTTCCTATGCAAGATTGATCTTACTGCACACATTGCTTCAGACTGATGGTTGTAGGCCTATTGCATTGAGGAAGCAGTGGTAGACCTACAAAACTTATGTCTGTTAATGAATGAGAAAAGCCTGGTTAATCCTAAGAAGGTGTTGTTTAGATATAATGATTTAGATTTTGGTTTTTTGGGTTTCTTTGTTATAGCATTGATATTGCACGGCTATTTCACTTGCTATTAAAGGCCTGTCATATGGAGTCTCCACAGCTCAGTGATTTATGTCTAAATTTTCACTTGCAGCAGTTCGATGTGAAACACCACCAGATGAGACTAGGCCTATATCTTGCTCTTGCTACAGGTGACTGTGACTATCAAGTTACATGTTAAGTTTTTATCCCTCAACACATGGCCTCAATTTGCTCCCATTGAACTTGGAAAAAATTTGCCTTCTGTTGGATCAAAAGGCTTTGCTTAGAATAACAGTACCAGGGCTGGCCTCTAACTTACTAAAGCTCCTTTCAGCTACAGCAATGTACCTCTTCCAGATTCAGTGATGTCCTTCACATCTTTGTTGCCAATTCTCCCCCTTCTCTCAATTAAAGTGTTCATTGTGTATGATACACCTTAGGTGTTATGAATTAGCAGATGTTAAGGAGATTGATTCAAGCTTTTACCATCTGTTTCATCTTTAACCCAGCTCTCTCCTTTGATCTGTATATTCACCTGGGCTCTGGGTCTTTCTGGTTCTATCTGTTCATCTTTGTACCTAACCTGTCCCCCGTTCCCACTGTGCCAGTGCTTTTGTACAAACCTTTTCAGCCCTTCACCTTGATTATCACAGCCACCTTCTCCTCTGACTTTTACAGCAACAACTCAGAGTCCCTGAGGTTCACTTAACATGTTGTTAAGATTGTCCCTGCTTTGATTCCCACTCTTCAAACACTGTCATTGAGGAGGAGCCTTAAAAGGCTGCCCAGTTTCCTTCTGCCATGTTTGATTGTGCTAGTCCACACCTGTCCTGAGCCACACTGCTCTGCCACCTTCAATGCCTCCCTCATCTATGCCCAGCATCAGATTCTTAACGTTTTATGTCCTGACTCACCTACTGTTCTCAATCAGTACCAACCATTGCCACCTAATGTCCTCCAGCTCCCTCTTAAAAACATACCTTAACGGACAGTGAAAAACATTGCTTATCTACCAAAAAGGTGCTTTGCAGAGATCTTAAGCTGTATATGTAAGCGCATTGACCTCCCATTGCCAGCTGGAGTCATACTCTAGGTTCTGCTACAGCCAGTGGAGACGGAGGTATGTTGATTTCTCATCAAAAAAGACTCTTTCAGGCACCTGTCAGGGAGTTGTGGGATGAATTACTCTCCATAGCACTGCCTGTTGATTGTGATGGTTACAAGTAGCTTAAGCTAAATACTTAGTTTTCAGAGATCTGAAACCACAACTCGTCTTCAACCTACTGCCTTGCCGATGTGCTTTACAGACCCATACTGGTTTTTAGAGGCCCTATGTGGCATGAGCACCACCACTTACCTTTCTTCTCATGCCTGCTGGGATCACAGTTGTCAGCAGGATGAGAGCTACAGGCTGTTTCCCTCTCTCTGTATGCCTGTGAATGGGGAGTGAGGTCCTGGACCAGCTTCCGTCTGTGAGCTTGGTGAAAGCAGGACCCTTGGCACCGGGCAGTCAGCACTGGATAAACAAGCAGGGTCATTTTCCCCTTTGCTCAAAAACCGATGCTCTAAATCTCACATCAGTGAGGGAAAATCAGCTTCTGTGGGACAACAGAGAAAACAGTGCTCCCCTTTGCCACATACTGGAGAACAGCTGCAGAAGGGAAGAGAAGGAGAAACCATGACTTTCTGACAGACAGATGTTCTCTGGGTCACTCCACCTGAGCTAGAATAGCTAAGTGGAGCAGATTGTGCAATGGTAGCATAACCTACAGTGTACACACATTTGACTCCACATCACTGCATCTTGTCAATGGTGCGTTTAAAGTAAGTGCAGTTTACTGGTTTTCCCTTAAGACTGAAAGGTGCTGTCCTCATTGGTCAAGGAAGGGAAGCAAAATTAGTTTAGGCCATAGATGCAGATAAAGGGCTAAACATAACTTGAGATGAGCTTTTTGTGAATTCCTCTGTATTTTATACACATTATGCTTTTTTTTCCCACAAACCAAAAGATAATTCTCCAGTCAGAGAAAGAAAACTTGAAAAAAAACCCTAAAAAAAGATCATTCATGAAAAACAGCTCTGAAGCTTTAGAGGAAAATAAATTCATGTGATATCCTTCAATAAGCAGCTAGGAGACCACAAAGTTGCTAGAGAAGATTTCTTCTGTCATGAATTTTGTTAGTCAGAGCACATGTAGTATCACTTGAGATCAAAAGATTTCTTGATAAAACCAAACCCTTGGGTTTGACTGGAATTTTCGATGGACAACAAATAATAAAACAAATACATATACATGCAGAGACATATACAAACCAAATCTAAAAAAATAATATATATATGCACACATTTATCTCTGAAATCCAGACTAAATCCCATCTGAAGGTTTGTAATTTATTTTACAAGGGAAATGAATCACAAAAAGTAAGCTTATGCATAGAATATGATATTTGCAAAGAACACGAAAGCTGCAGTCCTTATCTAGCTAAACAGCTAAAGATGTACTTAAATGCCATGTGGAATAGGGACCTCTGTAAGGATCAGCATAGACATGAAAGTTTTTTCCCACCTTTGAAAGTTTAGATAGAGCTTTTTAAAAATGCCTTTTTTGTCATTCAGCACCACATTCAGATGAGGCACAGGTTTACTGTGTGGCCCGTAGTCTCTCTGCAGTAACCTTTATGGCAGAATGGGGCATTTGTCCTCCAGGCCATTTGCACCAGTGTGATTATTTGTTATGTTTGCACTTTTAATCATTGAAATAGAAAAGAAATCCTTTACCAAAGAAAAATAAGGTAGTGGAAATTGGAAGTATTTCACAGTATACTGCACTAACAGCTCCTCCTCTCCACTAAAGAAATCACATTTTCTGAGTTTCTTCACCCACTTGGCATCCTTACAGCTATTCTGCACATATATACCTTTACCCTTGGAGTGTCACCTACTGAAAAATTATATATTGTCTTCCTTAAAAGTGGCAAGTGTATATAAGCAAAATAATAATGAACAGTTGTCTTTCAAATTCAGTTCCAACTTTCCATCTACTTTGACATTAATCAT
>WEIS01066166.1:0-10838 GCA_013389965.1 Todus mexicanus | reverse complement strand
TAATAAGCAGTGCAGAGCCTGAGGCATCAGGACCAGCAGTGAGACCTGCAGGGTAGCCAGTCCTAGGCCTGGAAGGGTAACAACAGAGTGCCTATCCTCATGGAACACGTGCAGAAAAAACCCCAGAGTGGCAGCCTCTACAAAACCCAAAGAAATGAGGGAGCTACAATTACACAACACAAATTCCGCACAGGAGGGTGTACAGCTAACAACAGCCCTGCAAGCTTTGCTTGTTGTGTCCTTGCATCTGGTTCCTCATCCTGGTCTACCCTTTCTCAATGTCACTCTCATCACTTTGCTTTTGGAGAAGGACCCACATCAGCCATGGGATGAAGCTACTAAGTCCGGCCTGTTTCTACAAGGACTCCACTGATATAAAGAGCATGGCTCAAAAACCTGTGTTGGTTCTCTGAAAGATCAGGATCTATCTAGGGAGACCTATTAGACACCGCCTAGCCACTAGCACTTTTGAAAAACACCCTGGGTGACGAGGTAGACTGGTAAATGAAAGCCATGGACAAAGCAATCACCTGGGTAAGATCTCACTTCACTCAGGGAGATGAGCTGAACTCACACTTCGAGCATCTATAGGACATATGATAACCCTTTCCTGACAGACAAAGCCTTTCTACCACACTCAAAACAACATTCGCAACACAAAGTGCAGTCTCTGCAGAAGGCACAGCAACAGTTCTTGCAAAGAAAGAAGTATTCAATACTGAAAGCTACTTTGCACAGAAGAGCCTCAGGTTCCTTAGAAAAAGAAGCCAAGTATCTACAGATGCTATACATCTACAGACATATACGTATCTACAGGTAGGCAGATGCCACTTTCACAGTAGAATCAGAGCACTTATGTGTAAATGGGAGCAAGGCCAAGAAAGCCTTATGCTTTGATACAACATATATTCGGTTATGCATCTGGGCTTCCTATGCAAGCCAGCAAAGAGTAGACTAGAAGCATGACCAGTACATCCCACCCTTCAGACACAGCAGTTCTGCACAGCAGAAACACAGAGCTCCTGCTCTGCTGGCAAACATCAGTAGAGTGCCTACAGGTCTCCGTGGTTGTGCAGTTTCAGCAGCAGATTGTAATGAAAAACTTTGGAAGGGATGTTGTTAAGAAACAGCACTGGCAGCAGCCATTTACATAAATATTACTCTTCTTTCAGAAAAATGGAAGCTCTTCAAAGAATATGAGACAAGGGGCTGATGTCCCACCGGTGCCTCCAGAGAGTATACAGCTGACAGGTTCTAACACACAACCCTGCACAGCTCTAAGCATGCTCATCAGACACTCCTCTTTTCTGTAAGAAATGTATACAGTAAAGAACAGTTAATGGACCATATATTTTATTTTTCAAGTATCTCAGCACTGATGGATTAAATACATGACAGCATAAAAATGTCATTCATCTTTCTTTCAGATTCACTGAGTAACTCTCAGTTCCCATTGCTACTGGAAGTCTTCAATGAAAAAGTAAGATCTGAATTAAATCAGATTTTTCCTCACACTTTTTTTCCCATGTCTGTTGAATGGGAGTGCTCAAAGGTCTATTTTAAAAGTGAATCAGTGGAGGAAGACAGCTTTTGGTCAGGTAAATAAACCTTCTGATGAATATAACACAGAATGTTCTCCTGACCTGACTTAATTTTCCTGAACCTAGAAAAGCAGCCCCAGTGTCTCGCTTGACCAAAGATTTTTGTTTCATGCAGATTTAATGACTAAACTTGCATGAAACAAGAGGTATATAAATAAAAGTAATCTTAGGAACAAATGCAAGTATCTTTTAACATACTTTGAATAAATTTTAAAACATTTTATGGATTTTATGCAAATCCAGGTAGGTAGGAATTGTTACAATTTAGGATCAAAGTGATTCACAGTCTGAGATGTGGGCAGGGAATCATACAGAAAGACTAAAAAATACTAAGTTTCTTCTTTTTTTTTTCAGCTTGGTTATCATTCCATCAAACTTCATTGATTTCAGAGGAAATTGTTCACAATTTAAATGTCATTAGTGAGGGGAGAAAGGGACTTGCTGAGCTGCAAAACAATTAGCAACTTATTTCCTTTCCTCATTTAGGGGGAAAAATTCCCATAAATACCATTGGCAGTGCAGACTGACATACATCCTCTTAGTTTTTGTTAGGTATTTCTTGCATTATCGGTATGAAAGTACAATACTCTACTGGGTTTGTCTGGGATAGAGTTAATTTCTGTTGCAGTAGCTTCTACAGTGATGTGATTTGGGTACGTGACCAGAACAGTGTTGATAACACAGATATATTTTTGTTACTGCTGATCAGTGCTTATACAGCATCAAGACCATTTCTGCTTCTCACGCTACTCCACCAGTGAGCGTAGCCTTGGGTGGGCAAGAGTTTGGGAGAAGACACAGCTGAGACAGCTGCCCACAATTGACTCCTTCTGGGAGGAGTGAGTGAGCGGCTGTGCAATGCTGAGCTACCTGTCAGGGCTAACCCAACAGGTACAGTCCAAGGAGGCAACTCATAATGGTGCTTGCTGCGAAATTCGATTTCTTGTAGCAGTATGAAAGTCTCCAAATTCAATCACTTCCGTAAATCTTCAGCTACATCCAGATCCTCTTTTCTTATCTCTCTTTTCCATTTTAACTCCTGCAGGTCTCAGCAAGGATGTACTTATATCCAGTCTAAAAGGAACTTTGAAGGGCACCAAGGATATTATCTTTTCAGTGACACCCAGTCTTGTTTCAGGTTTTCACTTTTGGAATACCGTGAGAGCTGCTTTTAAAATAGGCCAAACAGGAGCAGAAACAGACTCATGCTTCACTGCAGCTCCTGTCAGTAACATTACCTACCCCAGTTCCCACATGCTTCTGCAGACTTCATTCTGAATCCTTACCTGAGCATGCCTCGCTGTAACCTTTTTATAATAGTAAATTTATGTGAATCAGTAATGCAATCCATATTTAAAATCCCACTGACAATTAGACAGATGTTACAAACCTCCCCTTCATCTTTATGCATGCAAATATGCAAGTACTGAGTTTTCAGACTGCAGCCAAGAAGTATTTTAATAAGAAACCTAGGCTACACTCATCCAGAAGCTATTCTATAATTAACACAGTTTTAATTTGTTTGCCTGAAACGAAAATGCTAGTTCAGCCAGGAGTTAGATCTAGTGATTGCTATTACAGTTTCCAATCAAACTCATTACTTACAGGGACACAAATGAATTTAAAGTCAAATTTGAATCTGATCATCATACACAGCATGGCTGCCATTAAAAATGTCCTGCAGTTTTATCAGGCTGTAATGTTGGGTTTTTTCACAGGTAGTTTCCCCAACAGATTATCGCTCTTGAGTTTTCTTTCGTAAAAAAAGCAAAATCTAAAATAGATCAATTATTTCTAAGAATAAGAATAATAAAGACAATGTTCTTTACCCATATGAAAAAACCCTATACATCCTTGAAAGACCTGCAAGCCTCATGCTTTAGGTCAGTAACAATGTTTGGCAAGAGAGAGGCCTCATTCTACACAGCAGCACTGAATACATAAACAATTACACACTGCTCTGATTTGCACTCTATTATATTTTTCCGTAGTCTACTTTGTCCCTGTAAATACAGCAACAGAATGTATTTTCCCTTTACTCCTAGCCCATTTTAATCACTTCAATGTATAATGGTACATTTCTTTAGAATATAACACATTTTAAATGTGTCTCCATTTTTCTTAAAAGGGTTTCTTTTTTTTTTTTCCCCCCCCAGATACAGTCTTTTCCCACAGGCTCTTATTGGCAGCATTTTCTCTCTATCTCAAGCTCTCACTCCTGTCTTTCCATTTTCCCTACCCAAGGATATGTGTATCTCCTTGTCACTTCCTCTGCCCTTTCTGCCAGTATACAGCCATCTTCAGCTCCCCATTCTCCCCCAGTTTCTACACCACTGTCTCCTTGTTACCTGTGCCTCTATACCGTATGTATAGAGCTCACTGGGTAAGGCAGCTCCAGCAGACCCAGCTGAGGACTGGTTTTGTGTGTCTAGGTGGAGCTATAGTCCTCAGTGAGATTTTCAACCTCCGTGGCTACTGGAAGGCATGAAGCTGGATATGGGGTAGCGAAAGAACATTACTCCTCAACATCCCAAAGCACTTCAGTGACGCCAGGTACAACCTCTGATGTCACTAAACCTTTTAATTTGTAGACTTCATAATGAAACAAGACAATAGCATCCACTGAGTGGTAAAACATGCACCAAAGCTACATTAGGGCAAGATTTGCATGATCATGTTGCTTTAAAATTGACCCAATAGCATTTCTCACTGTGAAGATCCACAGATGTCCGTGCTGATAAGACTACATGTCACCTTCCCCTACACCATTAAATAACATCTTAAACATGATTTCAAATATCTGAGTGCAAATAGATGCATTAATACAGTATACGTGCTTGGGTTCATAAACTTGTGTTTGGATTACATTGTTTCATCAATGCAACACCCATCTATGAAACATAATCTAATATAGATCTTCTCCTCCATTACCTCTAACCTTTTTAAAAAATACCATCTGAGAAGGTGAGCATACAAGAGCAGAAACTGGTTATAAACCATGTTCCACTCAGGCAGCTTGAGGTTAAGTTGTAAGAAGAAGATATATTTATTTAGGAATCAGAATACAGACTTTACCAGTAAAAAAAAATTAGCTCCTATTTTTCTTTACTTATGAAATATATCCTAGATGTCAAGGGCTTGATGAATCTTTCACAATTCAGTGGCTCCCGAATCTCACAGACAGTACACTGGAGCTGCAACTGTCATTTTACTCGAAAAACTTGTGAGGCAAGAATCTCACAACTGCTTTGTATTAAAAGATGGATTTAGAGCAAAATTCCCTTGAAAAATACATGAAGCTATGTCAACTGACATCAGATGAGTTTCACTTCACAAAAGGAACTCATTAGCTGACCCAGGAGACAGAAGATTGAATGCTCATTAAAAAGTCTTTTGACATCTCTGTTCCTAACCAGCCATGTCCCCTGAGGACCTACATTTCTGCTCCGGAGCCTGCATTCCAGCTGCCAGTGTCCAAGCAGTCTTACACAATTAGTTATAGGCATATATAAGTATTTAGGGATTGGGAGACCAAATTTTAGAAATCTCCACAGCGAAATGACAAATGAGAAGAGGCCTGGACAACACAGAGGTTTTAAGAAGTGTTTAGGCTCTGCTCTCAAGCCAGAGCAGCCTTACGGGGGGAGGGCTGGATGTGCTGCGCAATCTCATAGTTGAGAGTCCTGGTGTCTCTACCGCTGGGACTAGAGCAGGGTCACACGTTACAGAGGAAAAGACAACCACTGCCACAAACATTTGACTGTATTTTGGAACAAAAAGGACTGGTATAGACACCTAGTGCTTCATGACTCTGGACAGGAGGCGAGTACATAAATTCCATGAGAGTGCATGTCGACACAAGCCTGGCAGCTTTTCCTACCTCAGGGCGCTCCCTTGCAAAGTCTCTCTCTGGCAGCCTGCCAGTCCTGCCGGGAGCTAGGTCTCTACACCACCAGCTCTGACACATGTGAAACCAGATACAGGCCAGTATGCCCTGTGAGACAGGTGCTGTAAGACATAAATAAATTTCATTCCACAGATAGTTGGAGAATGGTTCAAAAGGCCAACCAGCGTAAGTTTCTCGATGCAAACGCTCCACTGCTTTCTCACTTGCACACTGGCACTTGCTCGACATCTTCATCCATCTTCGTTTTCAACAGAAACTAAAGCTCTTCTAAATTTTACTCCAAAAGATGAATGTTTTTATCATGCTGTTTCTCAAGACACCTCTGAGAGGTCATTTGTCATTTCACTAGTGTAACTGTGAAGTGGCTGGTTATGAAATAATGAAAGCTGAAAGTTCAGTGACCCAGCTTCCCATCATCATCACAAATATGCGCTTGTATCAGGAACATAAACATAGCATGTTACATGTTGGAGGATCCTGACGGAAATCTCTGATAAAGTAGAATCCCTCACAAATTTAATTAATGGATAGTCCCCTGACAAATTATTATTCTCTTGAAATGCTACTGACCATGACATTGACCATGAAATTATCAATGTTACTGAAAATAATACTAACAAGGGAATCACTGAGTACCTGAAGACTCTGTAAATAAATATACATTATGTATAAATATGAGGAGGGGTTTTAGCTAGGTGAATGGCCAGGCAGATACACAGGGTTAAGTTCTTAGTGTGTAAATAAAACCAGTATTGCTGCTTCAGCTTTATGCAGATGGTTGCAGCTACAGGTATTAAGATAGCAAAACAAACTATTCAGAAAAGCAATTCAAACTATAAATGAAATTATTTCAAAATGAAATTTGGCCAAACATTAAATATTTGTCTCAGTTACTTCAGTAATCACTAACTGAAATGAATGGAATGATAAAGGCAAAATATGACCTTCTAAAGGAAATTAAACTGTGTGTTCATTTATGCTTCTATCATTGTCTAGAAGTAGAGAGGAACAGTTTACATCATGTAGAATTAGAGAACAGGCTAAATGTAGAAACCTTTTATGCATATTGTTTCAGTCAAAATACCAATCAGCAGTAAATGAAAATGTTTATGTGATAATCTCCTGGCATTTACGAAATACAACAATAAAAACTTCAACAGTTTTGACCAATTCACTTCAAAACAGAAGTAACCTACACAGTGAAGTCTCAACATCACCCCAGCCCACTCAGCCTTCACCTCACAATTCAAGGACTTTTCAGATGAGCATATTATCTAGTTAATCATGAGCATACTGCAATCAGTAGACATTGAAATCACTGAAGTTTGAGAGCTGTAAATGATTCCTACTCAGTAGCAGCTAATCAATGTGCTGCCACCGCAGAGCCATGGGCAGCATCCAACCACGACCTCTGAAATACTGTGGGCTGAACAGCTCTACCTGAGCCTTGAATGCATGCCAGCCAGATGTATTTTTTTTTTTCCAAAAACTTATATGAAATAATGGAGCAAGGTGCGGTATTGGTCATCCTCAGCCCTTGAAAATAAAATGAAAGAAAACCTGATACTGCATCTCTGAGGGAAATGACACTACCATAATATGTAATACATCCCCTTCAACCTCTGGCCCAAATTATCTTTAAAAATAAATGATAAGCAACTCTGAAAGAACACAGAGAGGTAAACAGATAATGAGAAAAAAAACCCCAACAGATACTTACATTGTGCTTATTGTCTTTTAAAGTATTTTAATTGCAAGTTAAAGTAGATGGCAACAAATAACATGTTATTCTGTCTTCGCTGTTTAACACACAATGTCTTTAATAATGATGCCCTTCCACACACAGCCAGAGCTCCACTTTGCCCTGATGTAACTCAGTGCTGTATAATGACCTGTGCTATCACTTTTCTCTGCTCCCTCCAGATTTCTCTTCTATACTCCTTGATGCAACAGCAGCAGCAACAAAAAGGAAACAGTGAACCTCTTCCTGTGACAAGGCTCTGCCACCTTCGGTCACACCTAACCGCTTCCTCAAGCAATGGTGCAGAACCTCTGCCACCCTCCCAGCCACCGTGGCAACTTACCAGGAAACCAAAAGGAAAAACTCATTTGCATGCACATTTTAAACAAATGCACATATCTGAATCAGAGAAAACGAAAATGAAAAGAAAAAAAAAAAGAGAAGAAGAAGAATTCGTATCATGGAGACCTCAGATGTGGTCGGAGCTATAAAGCCTCTGAGGAAGATGAAAGAGAAAGCTGACACTACTTGTCTAAAATCAATGCGTGTGCATTAGATATGGTCTGGAGCAGCTGCATATGCTGCAGCTTTGTGCACATTAGCTTGCTGTATGAAATTAGCACTGCAAAAGAGATGCTCTCTGCTTAGCTCCTCTTCAAGAGAAAATACTTCATGCTTAACCCGAAGGACTCCGAGCCTTCTGGGAAGCAGAGACAATGAGAAAGGTCTGTGATCCATCTTCAATTCTATTTCATTGAAGTAGTTAATTACTTATTTTACCCAGCCTGACTCCGTCTGAAGGTTCTGTGGAGCCGCAAGTCACACTTGTCCTGACGTGGACGGAGAGCAGTCATTCAGAAGGGCAGGCTCCATGTCAGGCTGCCAGGCTCTGTCCCACACCTGACGGTGTGCACCAGGGCATCGTACTGTTACCTGGAGCAGCTCTCCACCCTGCTCTGCAACCTCTCTGATCAAAGATGGTCACTTCAGGTAAATCCCAGGGCTACAGTGACAGAGGTGTGGAAGACTAGCCTTCAAGAAGGGCATATGCACAAGAATTTCACCCTTACTCCATTTACATGGTTGCACAGGGCACAGCCCATGGCCGTTCCCTCTGGCTGTACCTACTAGCACACCATCCCACCCAATTTCCTTAGCTGTGCAGGCTGTGTGTGCTTAGGACACGCTTCACCCACTCAGTGAAAGATCTGAAATACATACTGTTTCTAAACCTCCTTTACTTAGGTAGAACAGAAATCTCACTAACACCCCAGCTAAAAAAAAAAATAAAAATTTAATTCTAAATCAGCAAACAACTAAGGCTGCAGCTGCAACGATTTCAGCAGTGATGTTTTTTCTAGCCACCCACATGTTAGACACCAAAAACAGAATAACGAACAGTGAACCTGTGATCGCTCTGCTTAACAGTCTGAACACCCGTTGTTATTCTGGTGAAACTTCCCAAGAACCAAAACAAGCACTTCAGGACACATACATAACCTGAAGAGAACTGGGAGATAAATGATCTATAGCTGCTCCATGTTGCAACTTGCATGGTACGGTTGCTTAATACCAACTAGTTCGTGCTGTCTCCTTCAATAATATAAACACAACAGATACCAGCTTTTCTCAGAATAAACCAATAAGCAGAGCACCTCTGGAAAACACGAAACCAGAAGAAAGAAGGGTGGCAAATGACAAGCTGGGAAGGAATGGAAAGACAATTGTAAGGAGCTTATGCTCTTCAGTGTCACAGCCAAAATAGAAACAGAATAGTCAGGGCTGGTGTGAAACCTTCTCTAAGTTCTGCAGATTGAAGGCATCATTATCACCGAAGTGAGAGTTGCAGAGGTAGTATTTTCTGTGAGACGAGACCCTTCTTGTGCCAGAGGGATCTTCTGGGAACATCTGCATTGCACATAGCCAGGCAACTGCTCTGTCAAGCTAACCCTAGCACTGAAATATAAAAAAAGAGACCACTGTGGTGTCCTGGCTAGTGCCTTTGCTTATGGGGTCACACCACATGCACCACTCTGTTGAGAACATGTTTGCTACATAGAATCTTTATTACTTTAGGCATCTCTGCCCCGTTTTGGTGTTGTGTCGCCCCCCTTCAATACAAGTCACTCCCAAAGATCATAATTTATATCTCACTTTGTCAACTTCCATGAAACTTGTTCCTACCTGTCACCTGAAATGCAAACACAAGTATTGTGTAATTTCAGCTTGGTATTTAACTAATCATGCATATATTACATATTCTATTAGAAGTCGGTGAAGATAACATACTGCATTTATATTTAGCTTTGCTCTATTTAAACCTCCTTAACAAGATGAATATAATTATAGACAGGTCCTCAGTGCTATGAGTTGGCATGATTTTACTAAATTCCATGGCAATTCGTCAATTTAAATTAACTGAGAATATGGTAATAATGTTACGTCACATGAACTACAACAGAGAAATAACTGGGAACAAAATACATATGGGAATATGCTATAAGCAGCCAGAGTAATAGTGAAATGCTCATTAATATCTGCAATTTATTATTTGCTCAGGACTTACATCAAAAGTTCTGCAACTGTTACATACACTGAAATATGCTGGAAATGTGCGTTAGAAATTGCCATGCCAGACAACACATGCCACCTTGCACAGTGGCCTATCAGACAAAGACTTGACCACTGTGCTCTTGGCTAACAGCGGAAATGAGGGAGGACTGTGTTGCCAGGGTAAAGACTTTTCTTGATCCCAAATGACCATTGGTTTATGTGCTCCGTGAGTAAAATTAACAGCTTTTGTAACTTTTATCCTGACTGTTGTAACTGCAACTCCTGTTATCTTCTTGGATAGGAAATGCCTAATCCTTACTAGTACATAGCAAGGCCAGTGTCTTCCAGATCTCCAAGCCTGCCCTGAAGCCAGACTGTGCTTGATGTAAAAGATACCCACACTCCACATCTCTGTGTGTTTGTTGTCCTCAGCAAAGGTCAGTTTTAAACTGAACTACAGGATGAATGTGTTTCTTCATGGCTTAAATAAAGGCATACGTTATTATGAAGTAGTGGGGGTTTAATATCTAGTTACTGATGTTTAAACATGCAACCAGTATAGTAAGCAATCATTCATCACAAGACGGACAATCTAAAACGAGTAAGAGTATATCTGTAAAATATGAATTCAGATACAGCAAGAGCCTAGAGTTTCCTTCCACTCATCTACTCCCTACAATGTCATTCACAGGGAGAATGTATTTCTGTCAATTCACTACATGTAGCTAAAACCAAATAAATACTAGAACTTCTCAAAATTTGTCATTTTAAATAAGAATATCAAACGAACAATTAAAATTTAACAGCCAAAACGCAGAACTGTAAATGTCCTTAGATTACCGAGCAAAGTATATTAACAAGAACTAAACTGCTAATCCCATGCAATTTTACTTTAGTAGAACAGTGTTAACCAACACTGAAGTTTGATGTAAAAATTTCATCAACAGCTAAATCTGGCACAGAGAACTGGCAGAATGCTGGACTGCATTCCAAAAGCAATGCTGATCTTCTGTTATATAGATATTTGAAAAAAACA
>WEIS01066165.1:329-14820 GCA_013389965.1 Todus mexicanus | reverse complement strand
AAAATGGCCCCAATAGGTGCAGCAAAGAAGTACTTCAGAATCCACTCATAACTCAACAGATACAAAGCAAATATATTCAATAAATATTTTATTTTGACACATAGTACATGTTCGTACTTTAAGCAAATACTATAGCCAAAGGGATAGTTACAAAGAGATTGACACAGGAGAAATAGCAAAGCATAATATTATCATTTTCCTGAACAGCTACACTTTTGTACTTAGAAAAATTTTCATATTATTCATTGAGTACCATTCATGTGCTTTGTATGGCTGAGAATGTATAGCCAGCCCTAGGATAAATATTTTCAGAGTCATCCAAGTGATTTGGAGACTAAGACCCACTGACTGTCAGTAGTTATTAGGTGATTTTGATGGTGTTACCTGTCTTGTGCAGCCCACGGGGCTCACTATCTAAACCCTTGAGGTCATTAAGAGACTTTCTAGTTACTTCAAAGGCTCTGTGTCAGGCCTGCAAGGTGCTGCAAACTCTCTACAAGGAGACAGGAACCTTTTGGGAACAACAGATTGCTTTGGACTAAGAGAGACCATTTACTGAGAATAATACAAAGTATTTTTAAGTAGGTGACACTCACTGCTAAAATGAAAGCAGCTGAAAGAGAGGTACTAGGATAGAATTGCACGTGCATTTTGTCCTTTCCAGTGAATTAAGAAGAAAACCTATGAAAACAACACACCAGTTTGATTCAAACTGCTGCAGTCTTCACTCACACTTTAGCCAGGGAAAACTCATGTAATCTTTGGCAAACCTGCAGCATCCCATGAAGATTAGAAAGGAAAAAAAAATTACTCACCTTGCTCTCTTCTGTCTAGTCAAATTTAAAAGAATCAGGGCAGTCTTTTGTTATGAAACCCAACCTTCTGTGGATTCCAAGCTGATGAGCACGAGTGCCTGAAAATTTCAGAAAACTGTGGTTTAGCAAGAGAAATAGGGAGTGAGTGGAAGAGCCATCCTGTTGATTTTGGAAGGAGTGGCAAAAGTTCCACTGACTTCAGCTGGGCATGAGCCAGGCCCACTGGGTATAAAACTCTACTTGGCATCTATTCCATCTTCCACACGCAATAGTGACAGGGGTCCTACAGACAAAATTTAATCGATTGTGGCACTCAGACATCACCCAGAAATTGTTTCTTTGTAGTAGAGTTTACCCATGTGTAAAAGGTCAGCACAAACAGGACTATGAGGGACTTGGATGGTATATAAACCTTGTTTTGTTCTTCTGCATAATTGAATTCCATCCTTAGAGAATAAGTAAGGAAGTCTGCTTCTTAATGGTTAGTTTTCTGTTACAACACATGATGGATGACTGTTTTTAAATATTTGTAAAGGCATGTATGAATTATACTAAGAAAAGGTGTTAGCCTGATGGCGCTGAGGAATGAAACCTTGGATTTAGTCAGAGATAAGAAATAACCCTTTAATACTTTCATAAAAATCTCTGATGAAACAAAGACATAGCAGTATCCTACAGCTTCATCAGTCTCCAGCACCACAACCGTTTCCTAACAGCCTTTCACAGAGCTTAATATAGAGGACTAAGATCAACAGGATGCTATTATCAAGCACCACGTGCTGGGAAAGGGTAAATGCTCAAACAGTCTGTGCTGGCATCCTTGTTGTATTATCTCTGCATCCATGGATAGTGAGAAAATGAGGGCTTCTAAAAGTAATTTCACCTGAAGAATTTAACCTGCACCTTATTATTATGCTAAAATACTACTTCACCATGCATAAAGGAGTCACAAAGCGGACTAGGACAATTGCTATAACTTTTGTAGGATACTATTCCTCTCTTCATTTCACCCATACACATACACGCATGCCTGTTCAAAATGAAAATTGATCGGCTAGCGATCCACAAGATTTCTCCAAGAACCTAGAAGTTTTGCCAAAGAAAGAAATGAGTTCAGCAGCAACATATGTCCATGGTTACTGCCACAAGAAAGCAGGCTACCCCTATAGACCTCAGTGCAGAGTCGACAACCTGACAAAACCACACCGTGGACTTACTTCAGTGTCACTGTAAAAGCTCTGAACAAAGCTGGAGAGCAAAAGAGGTTAAAACAGTGTTTTAAATAATAGTTCGTATTCTAACAAAGCCAGCACCAAGATTTCACCTGCTGGATCTTTTCTTGGGAAGAGACCGAATGGTCTTAACAGGGAAGGTAGCAGACACACAATTTTCTTGGTGTTACAGATGAGCCAAAATCAAATCATACCCTTGAAGAAAGTGCATTATTATTCATTGCAACAGGAAAACGTCTAAAAGTAGTTGGGCCATTTCATCAAACCACTGCTGTTGATTACATAAAAAAATACTTTTGAGGAAGGATTCTATGTCTATTACTGGCCCTAAACCATAAAGGAGTATAGATGTGAACAAACTCATTTTTCCTTGATTAAAAGTGCTACTGAGGTTGTGTTCAGCATAAGAAAAAATTCTGAAATAAGAAAAGCAATAAAATAAGCTAGTGGGAAAAACAATGGCGGCAATACCCACAATGCAGAGAAAAGACAGGAAGAGAAGCGAAGGTGGTGGAGAGAACAGATAAAACAGTGTGTGCCCATATTCCTACTTCAATGTGTCTTGGAGAACAAGAGGCGTTTCAGCCTTTACTATGGTGATGGAACGACTCAGTAAAAACCACAACACAAAAAGTCAGCAAGAGGTTTTCCCTCAAGGGTCAATGCTTATAATCAGAAATCAAATACTGTGGCAACACTGACAAAAGAACTACAAATATCTCTAGTGTAGAACCACCTACTACAACACAAGTTTCGATGTACATTGGCATGCTGGCACTCTAATTTTCCTGGAAGATACCTTTCTATAGGACTATAGCCAGATAAGACCTCACCTGAACATCGAAGGAGAGGTGCTTATTCTCTCACCATTCTGCTAGTAAGAGCCATACAAGCTTACAACCTCCCAGGCACATGCTGAGTCTAAGTAGTGAATGATTTTTGGGCACTGACATTCAAAGCAGCTCAGTCAGGCATCTGTGAAACAAAGCTCTTCCACCTAGCACCATTTTGAGGCCACTGCTGCTAGTTCACATGGATTGGCAACACTTCACTCAGAGAATTCAGTATTGTAAAACATCTCCAATTCCTGAACTAGCAGATGGCTAAAGTGGTCCTTGTCGTAGCTCCCAGTATTTTTTTCAAATCACAATTGATATCCAGTAATTTTAGCCCACATTTCATGTTTGTGTAGACCATATCTCAATGGTGTCTTTGTTTACCCTGACCCATTTCAGAATCAGGATAAAACATTCCAGCAATGCGTTCACCAATTAAATGTTCAAATCCATAGGGTTATATGTTGCATTACCTGTGTTGCTTCTTACGCTGAAAGGTGCCAAATTAGAAAAAAATGTTGTATTTTCACAGAACCACAGAATTAACAAGGTTGGAAAAGACCATAGAGATCATCAAGTCCAACCTGTAACCTACTACCTAGACTATCACCAACCAATTACCCAATATTATCTCATAATCTAATCTAAATTTTGGGCATGTTCATCCTTGTGTGCATGGGATGAACCTCACAAACATATTGGGTGAATGTACATTTTGCATAAGTGAACTCAGCCTGGCAATAACCTGTATTCAGACGTGCATCCTTATCCCATTTCCATGTATTTAGCTGTTTCTGCTTGTGAACTCGTGTGTATAATAAAGCTCAGTCCAGTATTCACTCTGCAAGTGTATTAGCAGGCAAGTGGAACTGTAAACACCTTATTTATGCTGGTGGGCATTTACTTAGATCTTTGTACCTGCCAAAAAGGTGCTTGCCAACCCGTATTACAGCTCTACAACCTAGCCTCCCATAATCACATTCTGCCAGTATGCAGTTAGAGGCTTCCACAGTGAGGCATTTCCATTCCCTGAAAAGGAGAGCTGCATGTGAAATCAAGCAAGTAGATATTTTTACCCACACAATTTTCCTCTTGCCAGGAAGCTGGTTGCAGTTTATTTGGGTTTTGTTTGTTTGTTTTTATGAGAATGTCCAGGGGAAAAGTCTTTTGCATTCAAACTTTTTTCCCTTCTTTTTTTTTCTTTTTCTTTTTTTTTTTTTTAATAGTAAATACAAATAATTCAGGGGAGATAAATGTTCTGCTCGGTATACATTGCACAAGAAATATGAAAAATTTATAATGAAACATATTCATTTGGAAGTGGAAGGTGAAGGGATTCCTGTCAACTATAATGTGAAAGACCAGGAGGATTTGCCCTTAAGGAAATAACACCTCCCACATCAGTTAACACTCTATGTGGTAAGGGAACACAAGAGGGTGCATGGTCACAGCTTCTCCTCCCCCTACCCCTGCATGCCCGTTACACCTGCATGTGTGGATGCAAAGGTGCTGAGCTCTAAATTATAGCAATTCCATCAGAGCAGCAGAACTTTGAGAACCACCTTGTGCTGATTGACACATATGTGGTCCTTCCCAGTACCTTTGACAGGGTTTGGTACAAGATCCTTCCTAGAATGGGTTCACAAAGAATCACTAACTTTCTGTATCAGTTGGTGATCGGCAGCCAGGGAGAGACTTCATTTTCTTTGACGAGTCAGCATCTTATTTCATGATTATTCATGAAAGAACGCATGCACACAATGCCTTAAAAGTACATTTAAAAAAATGGTTTTCAACAACTTCCAGCTGACTGAGGTGTTGCACTGTGCAGGACTGAAGGATGAGTGTGAATGTGCAGGACTGAACACAAGTTTCAGCACAGATCAGGCATGTGACGAGGGTGAGAATAGGCCGGAAAATTGAAAGCCATGTGAACATTAAAAAAACAGTGGCGATAACTGGCTTTACGGGATCCCTGAGCCAGTTCATTGGGTGCCTATAGCAAAGGGATGGTTCTGGGTATATGTAACTTCAGGCTAGAGAAAACTCAGCCGAATCTCCTGTTTGAAGATCTTCCACTGTGGCTTGGAAAGAGCCACTGTTCCTCTTTGTGACACAGTTTTCTACCTGTAAAACATAGTAATATCTAATTTCTTACCATTTGGAAATGTTTGAATACACAACACCTACAGTTCAGAGGCAGTACAGTAACCTACATGTAAGCATCACGTGTAAAAGAATGAATACAAGATTGGGCTCTGGTCCTGAATCTTAGTTCCTATTGAACCAGAAGGTCGCTTAGGTAAAGTGGCACCACTTCTCTCTATATTTTTGGTGACTTGAGCCTGCAAGGGCTTGTTGAGACCTTTATGTTCCCTCATAGCCAACTAAAGCTAATGTTGAATGTTGAATCACTCTGCGAGGCTGCTATAAGCCCTTTGTGTCAGCAATTTTCTGTAGAAAGCCCTGGACGTATGTGGGCACGCTGTTGTCACTGTTAGCGTGCAGAGATATTATTATTACCTGTCACTCCAGTTGCTTGAGATACTTACTCCTGTTCTACCACATCATCTGCCAGATTCCCCCCAAATTCCTTAGGGCAACATTCTTCCATCTTCATATACTTGGAGGGTGAGAGCCCAGGTTAATTTGCTTCTTCATCTGCTTTCATAACCCGGATTCAATGTGATGGGCCTCTGGTGCAGCAGCAGCCAGAGTGCAAGAGCTGAGTGAGTGCCGTGGCTCTCCTTGTTCTAGAGCTGATGTGCTCACGTGTGACCCTCCGCATGCCACCCTGCTCAGCATCCAGTGCCATTACGCCACCTTGTAATGAGTTTCCTGTTAGCATTGATGAAATGGCTATGTCCTTAATGACACATTAGCTCCACCCCCATAAGTAAACATCACACACAACGTATCATCCTCAGATAAAAATGGCTTTGTACCCCAAAAGTACAAATACCAGCAGTATTTTTTGAAGTATGTGGAAACCAGCTTTGACACAGCTGTGACAGTGAAGGGTGATTTCTGTTTGGCTTTCAGGACTTTGCACACCCACTCAGAAGCACAATGAAAAAAACCCCCAAAATCATAAACTTAAAAACTATACAAGCAAATGTGGTTATAGAAATCAAATCCCTCAATTCTTCCCACTAATGAGAATTTTAGATACAGCACTGGTTGATTGGGAAATCTCAGACAGGGTCTTCAGTCCAGCTGTTCCCATCTGTACTGCAAAATAAGAGATCCTGACAAGTTCTTATAAACTGATGATAGCTCCAGAGCTAGTCACAACATAGTCACCAAGAACTCTGTCACTGCTTTTCATGCTGTCAGGATTTCATTCACTGATATAAAATTTTTGGAGCAAGAAATGCATCTTAAAGGTCCAGATTCACAAGGAAGATGGAGAAGCGACAGACCTTTGAAGCCATAGTCACCTGTTTCGAGGCAGGTCTTCTTGGAAGAACCAAGATCATGCACAGGCTTAAGGTTACCTACATGAACAGTTCCCTCGAAGTCAATAGAGGTGTATATAAACCTCCCTTTGACTGGGACTTAGGTTTGGATGTAAGGAGCCCTAGTACTTTGCAAAGTACGGTTTTTATATGTGCAGGAAAAGTGGAGTGGAAGCAACAAGTCAGACTGGAAATGTAAGAATGAAGGAGAAATAATTATTAACTTAATCTAAGCACTACTGAGCATGCATGGCTTGAGTTCTTCTCAGTAGGACTTCAACCGAGTCACAGATTTAAGGCTTCTTTATGAACGCCTAGCTCATCACAGACCGTAAATCTCACCAGAGATCTCAGGATGCCTTTCAAAACTTCCATTTGAAAAAAAAAAAAAAATGCAGACAGGGGTACACAAACCACTGATTTTTCAAATTGCTGGAAGTTACAGAAAACAAACAAGCAACAATAAGGGGACAACAGATCACTTGTATTAACCTGGATTGATTATTTTGCAAAAACTTACTATGAAGTAAATTGATACTGAAGGCCAGGAAAGTGCACTAAAAATGGTTTGAGCATTTTAAAGGATTTTTTTCAATTGAGACATGAATATATTTACTTTAGAAAGCATTTGAAAACTTAAACTTTTGCATGCAAATACAGGTACTTACACCTCCCCATCCCTCCACACATAAACATAACCACCTAAACCAGCAATTGGCAAAACTCACCATTTGAAAAAAGTGGCCCAGTGTTATCAAACAATTTTTTTGCTGATAATATATGGATCAGCTCCACCACTTACCTTTCACAAAATCATTAGGAGAGACAGCATTATAACTGGGGAAGGCTGTAACCTCTGGTGCTGATGAAGAGATCTTGGTACGAAAAACTGCTGCAGCTAGAGCTGCAGCCAGAGTAAGGGAAATGCACACCCACTCCGGGTGTTGGAGGGCTAAACCAAGCAGGGTTGGCAGACACTCCTGTGTAGAATTTGCCTACTTTATAAAGTATCTTCCTTGCTGCAGCACTGGCACAGGGGAAAGCCATGAGAACCTGCCGACTTCAGGGAAAAGCCACATTAAGAGGGCACACAGGAAGGCACACTGTGTATTTTTCAAAGGGCTAGTTCTTACAGGCTGGTCTGCCAATGATTCCCATGTTGGAGCAGGGAGGAGCAGGAGAAAGTGCCCTTCTTAAGTTTCACCTTCTTCTCTATTTTAACCCAGTGGGACAGAAACAATACAATGTTCTGATTTAATTTTCTCTCAGGAGGCCTCTCACCTGGACACAATGAAGCAGTGTACAGGCTTCCTCCTGCAAGAATACTTACAGTGGGTTGCACTAGTCCAAGACATGAATTGTTTTCTTTTTTTTTAATCTTTTTTTCTCCTGGAAGGCCTCAAGATCCATGCAGGTTTGTTCCCCACCCTACATCATTCTTCAAAGCTGGTAATTTTAATTACAAAGGCAATTCCTCAAAAAGGGAAGGCTAGATGCGGTCCCCTGCGTCTTGGTTCCACTGGACTGGATGCTTCTTCCCTCATTGCCAGGAGCTGAGTCAGGGCTCCTTCACTGTGTCCCTACATGAGCACCACCTGAAGGAACATAATTCTGATCTTTGTCTCTTGGCAGCTTCTCCCTTGCAGAGATGAACAAGATCACTAATATGGAATCTGCAATGCTCTGTATTTCCCTAGATATTACAAGTTAAGTGTCAAATATCGTGCCTTTGAGTAGTTCAGTGACTAATGCATGCTCTTGTTATTTAGGGTCAAATGGTCACTTGCTTTGTTTACTTTACAAATGGTAGCAGCACTGTGCGGCCAAAGAAGTGTGCCGCGGTCTCAAAACGGACATAACTACAAGCATGGCAACGGGGCAATGAGACATGCATCTGGGAAGCTCATCAAGCTGTAAGAATTTGTGCTCGCACCTAATGGGTGCTGCTCTTTCACTTGAGTCACTGCAGGCACTTGCCACTTGTCAAGCACAGACTCAATGACATCCTCTTTAGTCTGGAGAAGGTTCTGTGGAGACCTTATAGCAGTCTTCCCTGAAGGGAGCCTACAGGAAAGCTGGGGAGGGGCTGTTTCCAAGGGCTTGTAGTGATAGGACAAGGAGTAACGGTTTCAAGCTGGAAGGGGGTATGTTTAGACCAGATGTCAGGAAGAAATTCTTCATAGTTAGGGTGGTGAGACACTAGAACAGGTTGCCCGCAAAGACTGTGGATGCCCCATCCCTCGAAGCATTCAAGGCCAGGTTGGACGGGGCCTTGAGCAACCAGCTCGAGTGGGGGGGTGTCCCTGCCCATGGCAGAAGGGTTGGAACTAGATGATCTTTAAGGTCCCTTCCAACCTAAACCATTCTATGAATATATGAACAAGTAGCAGATTGAGCAGACTAAAAACTTTTTATTCCTTGATTGTCCTTGTCTTCTAGACAGCAGTAAGTATGTATTTGTGAGGTAGCACTGAAGCCTCTGGTGATATATTGGAAGTTGGAGGAGAATACTAGGACAGAGCCATAGTTTTCTTAAAGCACCATGAACATTTATAGAAAGGGGTGAACAAGCAAATAAACCAACAAATGTTTGAATAACACCAGAAACTGAGACAGGAAAAAGAGGCCCTTGGGTGGAGGAGGAAGAGAGTTACTTGATAGAACTAAAATGTAATAAGGCGCAAACAATGTAAAATTGAAAAGCGAGTTCCAATTACATTTTATGCTTAAAGCAGTTAAATATTATTGCAGTTTACATGAGAGTTAAAGCAGTAACTGTAAAAATCAGAAGTGCGGGGCTGAGGGAGAGCTGCTGTCCGTTGGCCCAGCTTTTAATAGCAACTTTGTCAGTAACTCTGAAGGTATCTCTGGATGAGAACGATACACTCACTGCTCTCTTGAGTGTTGCTGGCTATGGAAACTGATTTGCTCGTGCTAGACTAACTCAATGGGGCCACATAACCTCAGGTAAGCAGGTCGGACCCAATTTACTTATGTTTTGCAATGCAGTATGGTTGTACAAGGACAAGGCAAATCTACTGAGTTCGGAGCTTAGCAGACAACTGCTTCACTATTGCAGATGTGTATTTCCAATACACCAGTATGTTAAGTAGTTACATATTAGTTCAACGCATATCTAAATGTCTTGCAGAATCAGAAGCAACTTTCGCAGAGGTGATAGACTGAAACAAATATGGATGCTCTGGCTTACCTATTACTCAGTTCTTCTGAAACAGTCAAAAATGGTAAACAGCTCCTCAAGGTGTAGTAATGTTTCTCTGAGAAAAGGAGGCACTATGAAAGAGAAATCTCAAAGTGACAGAGAAAGCAATGTACGGAGCACTGCACTGCAAGTTAGAAACCCAGATTTAATTCCTAACTTTGTTGATGTCACACTGTGAGACTCCTGGCAAGTCATTTCACCTGTCTGTTTCCCTTCCTACTCTCTTGTGTAACTTGTCAAATGAAACCGCTAGCAGCTTAGGCCAGAGGACGCTTGTAGGATCTAATGCTCTTAGTGGCTGGTTCTGTTTAGAGGGCTACAGTTGTTAATGCTCGGCTTGTAAAAAGAGGCATAAAAAGTAAGAAGAGTTAACAGGAGACAGTGGGAATTAGATGCACAGGTATGGAAAGAGAACGTCCAGAAGCAGCATTTCCGAATTACGACGATGAAAATCCTGTGATTATTTTAATGTTGTGAAATAACAGGAGTAAGGAACAGGAGCAAAGAAATACAGTCAGAGTTTAATGGTGCCCTCCTTTGGAGAAAGCAACAGAACAAGTTGCCCCTTTCTTTGACTTCTACAAACTTCTGCTGAGTTCTGGAGAAACTGAAAGTGTTCCTAAAACGGGCTGAGGTGGGAACAGTAACTTTCTAGAAGAGTGTTTCTTGAAGAACGGCTGTCCTGCACTGGTCCTGTGGCTCTGTTCCTACTCTAAAGCGGATATGCTGCAGCTTTAGTTCAAATGAAATGCCTCCTCCCTTCAGTGCTTGCACATAAATTGCTATTAATGTTACCATGTTATACAAGTGCATTGGGGAGGAAAATAGGCCCACTAATGCATTGTCCCGCTCCAGTGTTTTTTAACCTGGAGGATGCCACGCTATTCCATGGCCTGTGGGTGGGCACAAGCCACAGGGAAAAAAAGCAACGGAGGTGGGACAGGCTCCATAAGGCTGCATCTGCCTCACCCTTTCTTCCCCACGCTTCTCCCCAGGCTGTGTGCAAAGCTTAACGCAGATAAAGCATATGCTCCCAGAGTTGCCTTATGGCCTTCCTTCCCTGCTCACATGACAACCGTCACTTGTAGTCAGCCATGGTAGCAGCTCAAAGGGATCCAGGGCCTGCAGGCTCAGGCTGCAGCTGGCTAGTCCAAGCTTCCTTTTCATTATCTGAATACATTTAAAACAGCCATGGAAGCATGCGCCTACCTCAGCCCAGAAGAGCTACCAGTGGTCAGCTCGGTTCCACAGGCAGCAGGTAGCTTCTGCCCAGGGCAGGAGGAGGAGGAGAGAAAATGGTAACTGAGGGCCAAACTCAGCCCTCCCTACCCCAACTTTAGTGAGCTCCATGGCAGGGCTTAAAGGAAGGGAACAGAACAAGTCCCGATTACTATTATTTATATCAACACTATTATTTTTCCTGCTGTTATTAAGTAACAACAAAGTGAAGGGAAATTTTTTTTTCCCCTTCTGACAGAGCATAGACACACAGCTACTCCTGTCTTTTATGTTGTGCCGTGGACTGATTAAGAGAGGACACGTGGCTGGGAGGGAGATACTCCAGCATCAGTTGGGCGCAAAACAGGCAAACCCAGATAAACTCAAACAAAATGCCGCAAACGTGCAACTTTGAAGCCCCAAATCCTGCTGCACGTGCATCTGAGCAAATGGCTTTATCCGTGCTGAATTGTGTCAACTCCAGCAGAGCGCTGGCTGTCCAAAGGACCACAAGCAAACAGCCCACGTGGTAAGGCTGGGCCATCCTCCTTTTAAAAACTAATATCAGTTACACAAAAGTGACAAAAAAGCACCATCTGACACTACAAGTTTCTGCAGAAAAACCTGGAAATGCAACTTGTGCAGAGTTTTAAAACAACTAGTAATCAGAAAGCAATTTTAAAAATTTCAGCACTTGCCATGCCTCGAAAAATTCCTCACAGACCCTGGCTAGCACCTTGTAACTCTTGATAATGGTGATGGACTACAGCCAGAAGTATCTCTAAGTGGGCATGCAACGAGATTAATTTGCCTAAAACCATATATAGAGAAATGGAAATCCAGAAATATTTACTATCCTCTCCCTCTCCCCCTCATGACCTTAGTGGTTGCAAAAGGTCCTGGATTGACAGCCCAAGGAAATACAGTCCTCTCTTTCCCTATGGACACAATAAATCAAAGGCAGTGGAAACTCAAGCATTTTATTTTCTGACACCACCAGCATACCTTAGCTTACTCTTCTCTCTTAAAGGGTGACAAAATATACCTGCTTCTACAGGCCTACTAGCTGGCTGCCTTGCAACTCCTGAAGCCATTTGCAACTGTACAAAGTGGACACAAAACACGATTGTTCTACTTAGTAGCACTGTATAACCATTCTGTATAGCTGCAAACAACTACCTTACATGCAAGGTGTCCCTATCTTGACCTTTCTTCTGATATGACCAGCAAAGGCATCAAGTGTAATAGAGAGTCCTGTTAAAAACAGAATGAAGCATCCTTCAAAATGAACTTTGTGTATAGTGTCAAGCATCTATATCATTTATATTGCTCTGTAATTACCTACTTTGGTAGGGTTTTAGCAGTTGAGAGGTACGAGAGGCTCCACGGTGTACTATTATCAATATGAGTAAAAGAATCCAAGAGACAAGGAACCAGTACTGCCAGGTAAGAAACTATACCATGTAAGTTTTAACTCTCTGACTTAGGCCTCTTAGTGTTCCCAGCAACTGCTTATGCATACTGAAAAGGCGCTGCTTACCTACAACCGCAAAGCACTTCACAACGTTGAAGTGACAGGAGGAAGCTCTGCCTAAAAATGAGGCCACCCTTTTCATATGTGACTAATGAAATTTGTGTCCCAACCTGTGGCACCTGACATGCACCTGTCTTCCAGCGGATGGGTGGTCAGCTCTGCTTTCTCAGCACTGAAAATGAAAAAATGGGGTAGAATATATTAATTACAGAATATGTTTATTCTGTTACATTATTCAGGCACCGACTAGCCAACTCCTGCTTAAAACAAGCATGATGGTGGGGCAATTAGAAGACTCTTCTCACATCTTAACAAAAAACAGGCTGGTTAATTTAAAATTACTCCTCAGAAACACGGACAGAGTTTAATTTTCTACAATCAGCTTGTACTTTAGCCCATCGCTTTATTCAGACATAAGAAATGTTATTCCACAGTGATTTAATGCAATTCTCCCATGAAGAAAAATGAAGGGGAAGGAATTAAAGAGTAGACAAGCAATGGGAAGATGCTGAAATCAACCATACCACAACAGAAAAAAAGCTCAGAACCGAGAACGTACAGACTAAAGTCTGCAACATCCTTGGAGTGTTGGGTATGTAAATCCATTGTGAAGCACAAACATTGCTCTTTCATTGGAAAAACCGAGTGCATTAGGTTTCCATTGTTATTGTAACTATTGTTATTTCTGACGTGGTGGGTTTTTTTTTTCCAAGATGCCAATGGCCGGCTGGAAGTCGGAGTCACAGATTCACAGATTCACAGAATGTTAGGGATTGGAAGGGACCTTGAAAGCCGGACAAAAAACGAGCGCTTCCTAATCGTGAGAACAAATGCCATGTGTTTTCTCCTTAAAAATAAAAGTGCAGGTTTCACGTCGCGCACACTCCAACCCTTGCAAACACCCAATACTTCGGGGTCAGCGTACGCAGTTCGCTTTCACGTCGTCGTTTGATTCTCGCAGGAGAAAAGGCACCTTTCCTCCCCCCCCCCAAAAAAAAGTTAGCCTACATCGGCACAGGGCTTTTCCAACACCAGCCAGCACAATCGCCACCCAAAACGCTGCTTGGCCTCACGCTGTGGCTTTGCCGGCCGCCAGCCTGCGAGCCACACGACTCCCCTCAGATGGGAGATCCCACCTCGGCGCGGCTGGTGCCGTGGGCGAGGAGTGAGGAGCGGGCAGGACCCCGGGGCGAGCCTCGGCCGCCAGCCACACGCTGGGCCGGCCGGGCAGGGCCTCTCCGCCACGTTTGGAAGAGGGTTTTACCACGGCAGCCGGCACCGCCCGGTGCTCCGCCGCATCCCCTCCCAGCCAGGCGCCGCTGCCCGCAGCGCCCCCGGGCAGGGGCAAGGGGCGACACCGCCGGTCTCGGCCCGCCCGGCTGCCCCGGGGCCGCCTGCCCGAGCCGTGGTTACTGCCCCAGCGGGGGCTGTGCGGATGCGCTGCCGCCTCCCTCAACTTCTCCGCTCGCCGGGCTTCGGCCTCTGAATGAAACCCGCCCAACTCGGCAGAGTAAGTTACGGGGGGGAGGGGGCTGCCGGGCCCGGGGCCGTGCCGTGCCCGCTAACCCCGCGGCGCTGCCCAGGACGGGCGTAGTTGACTCTCGCAACCCTCCCCGGGCGGCCAATGGACAGCGGCTGCCCGGCTGTGTGGCCGGCACGGCTCCGCGCTGCCCTGAGCGGCGGGGGCCGTGGGTGGGTGTCCCCCGGCTCGCTGCCTTGCCCTGCCCTGCCCCGCTCCGCCGCCACCGGCTCCGCAAGCGCCGCTTAGAGCTGCGCGACCGATCTTTGTGTGTGAGTGTGTGCGGGGAGTGTGTGCGCCGGCGGCTCCCCGGCGGGCCGCGGAGTGTAACGGCTCCGCGGATTGGCTGGCGTCCCCGTCGCTCAGCGAAGCCGGCCAATGGCGAGGCGCCTTATATCGTGAGGGGAGTGTGGTGGGGGGGTAGTGTTGTGGCGCTGCCCGGGTTGCATGGCTCTGTGTGGAGCCGCGTTCCGCGGGCGCCGAGGCGGAGGGGCTCCGCCGCTCGCCGCGCCTCGCTCCGGCCCAGCAGCGCTGCCCGCCCGCCGGCCCCGCCGAGGTGAGTGAGGGAAGGAGACAGGGAGAGAGGGAGGGAGTGAGTGCGCCGCCCCTCGGGGGACGGGCAGCGGCAGGGCAGGGGCAGGGGCGCCCTGGCCCCG
>WEIS01066158.1:12319-40451 GCA_013389965.1 Todus mexicanus | reverse complement strand
ATGGGACAGCAATCAGCTGAGGCACGGAGGGGAAAACCGGGAGTGGAGACCAGCCCTGTCCAGCTCCAGCCTTGCACAGCTGATAGCTCCAGCTGTGTGGCCACGCTGGCTGCCTCCAGTCTTCATTTCCTTCCCAGGGGACCTAGATATGACTGTTCCAAGTGTTTTCTGCAATGTCTTCGCACCAACCGTTGTCTGCAGGATGCACCTTTAACCCCTCTGCAGGTGGAGAGTAGAAGAAAGGTTTTTCCACCCTTTCCCCCTAGAAAAACTGTAGAGTTCTTTGCTCTTTAATTTGTTGTCAGCATATGTAGAGAAAGTGGTGGAGAAAGAGTAGCGTTTCCATATTTGCATGCTAATCACAAGTTTTCAGAGGTCTTTGGATCAGCCAGGTTTTTTGATCTTAACAGAACTAATTGATATTTGTGAGCCATGAAAATGCTGGGGAATGGGAGTATTACACGCTGGAGAAATATTTGTTGTCCCTATCTTTAACCCAAGAGGTTTTTTTTCCTACTAATATTGTTGTTGAGATCAGAGGCCAGGTATAATTTAGATTATGGAAAAAGAGGCAGAAAAGAAGAACTGAGGTATGTTAGCACGCTACAAAATGAATGCACTAATTAGACTTTCTGTCTTAATAGGGAAAAATAGGGCCCTAATTTAGAAAAGCACTTAAGCGTGTGCTTCTCTTCAGGGAGGGACAGAGTCATAGAAGGCCTATTGACTCAAGGACAGAAAGAGGTTTCAGCTCATCCCCATTCCTGAGTAGGCTTCAGAATAAGGGAATGGCGGGGGGGGGAAGCATTATTTTATTATTACTTTCTGTTATTATTATTTTCTGTTATTATTATTTTTTCCACAGAGTCAAGGTGAACTGTGGGAATATTAAGTACTGTGAAATTGCAAACACAGAAACATTCCTCTGAATTAGTAGGAAACCTCTTCCCTTAGCATGTTGTTTGCCTTTGGGAACAGTAAGTCAGACATTTAGCTGGGGAGACCAAATCACGTGCAGAGCTTGTGAAAATAATTCTCTCTTCATTTCCAGCTTTGGTTTCACCGTCTTTAAATATGCAGTGAAATTTCACTCTGAAAAATTCGAGCCAGAGCATGGTTTTGCTGGGAAGATTGCATATAAAACCTAATTAAAAGCATCATCCCACACTTTTCTTTTAAAAGTACATCTACTACCATCATGCCTCTAAATGTAACAGAGCTCAACAAGTCTGTAGCAGCCAAGGAGACGCGTAATTTAAAGGCTATTTCAGCATTTGATTAAGCACACAGTGATAACTACAAGCCCATGCCCTGCAGGCATGACAAGAGGCAATTATGTTCTGAGGTCAAAAGCGAGGGGGAGAAAAAGCACAAGTTTTTGATGACTTACTTAATTTTCCAGTTCCTGAAATTAGCAGAGACAAAGAACTTCTAAATTGCCCAGATAAAATCCTGTCGTTATCTGTTGCCGTTTCACCCTCTGCTCTCACTTTGCCCTGCAGAAGATCAGGAGGATGATTTTCCACCAAACGGCTGCACTTGGAAAACTCAAGTCGGCGCACACATTTAAATGTTAAAAAGAGGTCATTTTTTTCAAGTTCTGCTGTATGTATTTAGCTGGCTGTCTGCAGATACATAGGATTCTGGAAAGAGACACCTGTTTTCCAAAGTAGCGAGCGGCCATCAGCTCCTCTTGAATTCAAGCCAACAATTAGGTCACTTATTTAGGAGATGAAATAAGGAGCTCAGTGAGAGACTGCAAAGATAGGGAGCTGCTCAAAGGAGAGAGAAGTGCATTAATGAATTAATACAATCGTGCTGTGTATTTCACAGATGGGCTGTGACGTATCTTATTTCATAGCAGAAAGCAAAAAAAACCCCCACTTTGCTTCTCACAGGAAAACCAGTAGGAATGTTCTAAGTAAGATTCTCAGATAACACAACATAAAGAAATGTTCTTGCAAGGAGATAAACAGGCAACCTCTAATCTCCTTTTGGAGCGTTTGTTGCAGATAACGGAGTAGAAAAAACATCCATGCAGAGCAACTGATTTGGTGGAGGATGGCAGGATGGAAAACACACACCGTTGCTTTCTCCCATCATATTGTATTACAGTACTCAACTGTTCCTGCAGTTCATCCAGGGTTTCGCATTTCTTTTATGCCATATATCCAGGAAATAAGTGTTGGCTCCATGATACCACAGTGAGGTGCCTGTAAGTAAAAGCTGCCCTTCTTATGGCAAACAGTCGAGTGATTATGTGAGAAACAAAAAGGTGCATTCCAGTAAACAGAAAGCCACATCTATAAATGTTTGCATCTGTCCAGAGGTTCTTTCCTGCGAAGTAAAGCATGAACTGTTATTTTTGGGAAGAGGTTTTGATTTGGGCGGTTTTGAGGGTACCAGAGACTGACATTCATACAATTTTAGTAGACCAGTGCCGTGAAGTCTAATGTACAGGAGAGATGCCCAAGATACAAGGAATGTGCTCTCGCTGGTACAGAAACATCCTTAACAGCTTGTACTAAACCTCTGTATTTTCATGTTAACTGTGAAATCCTCCACCTGAAGCCTGCATCCTCCTCATTGATGCAGTTGTTGTGAGATTAGGATGCTATCTGTGCCCTCAGATAAACTTCTGTTTTAATAAACGCATATTGCTGGTAGCGGTTTCTAACGTCTTGTATCCAACAAAACACAGGAGTTAAGATCAGCTGCCTGTGTACAGGATTGCTGTTTGACAAATATACCAGGTTTGTATTCCCAGACAGTTAATTTCTGTGATTTTAAGTGGGGTTTTCCTCAACCATCACATGTTTAATGTCTGCTTTCTTTGACAATATAAAAGAGTTACTGCAAAAAATTCACAGGAATTAACAGCAAAAATGTGCTTCCTAAAGAGTATGGATTAGAGGTTTCAGATTTGTTTTCTGTAGTGGGATCTGTAAAAAGCAAAGTAACATTAGCAACTGTCTTTGCCGTTTCTGTAGCCTGCGGTAGCCTCCCAAGGAAAAGGATCCAAAGTGTCCAAGAACTGAGCCTAAGAATTGAGGCAAACCATAGCCCCAAACAGCTAATATTGGCTGTAAACCTCATTTTGCCATTTTCTTGGCGGTTAATAGGAATCCTGTAAGTGCATGGCAGGAGAAGGGAGGGCATTTGGCTTCCGCATTCTGCCGAGAGCTGGTAGAAACCTGCCTCCCACGTCACAAACGTGTTCAGGTTTAATACAGAAGAGGCTCTAAAAGAGAGCTCAGCACAGCTCTTTTCCAAAATCGGCAGCTTGGCATCAGAAGTTTTCTGGTCAGCGCTGGTCCTGTGAGCGCTAAAGGTAATGCAAGCAAATATAAACTCCCTGCGTGTTGCCAGAGTCGGGTGTTTTCAGAGAGCAGAGGCTGCTGCGGGCTTTTGCGGACAGATCCTTTTAACTGGACTTAATATCTCTTGATACAGTTTGTAGGGCAAGCTAAAATTGCTCAGCTGTGCTGACTCTGCCTTTCTGACAGACTTATCTCCTCCATCAAATGTTGCCTCTAACTTTGTCTCGTCCTGCCTCCACTCACCTTGTCATTGATTAGTGACGTAAAGCCAAGGGTAAGAATGAGCTATTGCATCTCAGAGATCCGTGCTTGTCCTCTTGGCTTCCCTCCTTCTGTAACAGGAGAACTTGGTTGCAGTGAGATTTCGCTGCATTACAGGAATGGATGGTGTAATAGGAGCTTAGGGCAAAACCGTTTCTCCGTTCTAGGGGGAGGAGGATATCTTACATGATCCAAACCCTTAAGCTGTGCTAATTGTAGAAGCTGTTATTCAAGAATAAATGCACGTCTGTCTTGGGACTTTGGCAATTAGTCCACAACTCTGGCACATCGGAAGGATCTGATACTAGAGTAATCCCTGCAAATTTACAGAAATGAGAATGTTTATCTGTCCAATAGTACAAATCTGAATGAGACAATTAACAATAAGAGAAGGCATAGAAGAGTAACGTGTTGGATTGCTGCTTGCCCAACAGGCAGGTAGAGCAGCCTTGATACAGTTAAGGGGTATATGGAGAAACATCAGTGTGCTCTTATTTCCATTAGCCAACTTGTCATGCACGTACCACGTGGAAGTTATGTGGGACAAGACAACAGAACATTGGAGGGAATTTTTTGTTTTGGGGAAGGTGTTTTGGGGGTTTTATAATGGAGCCGGGCAGAAAAGTAGAGTTGTTTAAAGAAGTTAGATGTCAGGTGGGCCCAGGATGTCTTCGAGGGTTCCCTGGCTGTTCTGTGACCATCACACAGATACAGGCTTAGTTCCTATGTTGAGTTTTGGGGTTGGAAGTACGACAGAATGGAGCCAGAAGGGCACACCGTCCCTGCAGCTGGAAACCATTTTGGTGTGCGTGAATTTTCATTCTCGTGGAATAAGGAAAGGAAGGGGTTGGCTTTTGTTTGAGCTCGTGGCTGGTGCCCTCGGCTGGGAAACAAGTATTCGATTCCCAGAATTACCGTGGATTTCCCGTGAGATCTTGCAGAAGCCGCATAACCCTTCTGCGGCTGAGATGAGAAAGACAACACATAACCACTTCATGTAGATATTTGGGAGATTAATACATTCGAGTTTGTCAAGCTCTTGAAGATCTTTGGATCAAAAAGGCTATAAAGATGGGAAATATTGTTGCTTGTTGTCATGTGAGTTTATTTACTAATACTCTAGGGCTTTGTTTTCAAGGCATCTCAAAGCGTGTTTCTTTTTTCTTTTGCAAACTGTAGCCTGGATTTCTTTTAAAACAGGTAAGATTTCTGAGAGCTCTTTAAATTAAATTTACAAGCATGTGCCAGTATTGAACATCCGGGCAGATCCGATGTAAAGCTGAGAAGGAATTTTAATTACCCAGTGCCCCATATATTGGCCTTTCCATGGAAAATATCATTGCGGAGCCCAAACTTCGGGACGGTTGCCAGAACCCGCAGGCCATCCCCAGGCACAGTGCAGGCTACAGCAAAAGCCATTAGGCTCATGTTTTCTAAGGACCAGAAAAGGGACCAGGAGCAATGCAGATGTTACTACATCTGCAGTAGGGCAGATGCAGTCTCGCTGAGCAGGTGGGATCCTGGTGCTTGGATTTCTCGTCAGAAAATTCCCCCCGGTTGATCAAGTACAACACAAGACTGTAATTTTATATATCAAAGCCAACTAGCTTTTCACCCGGTAAGTAGAAGTAATAACAATGCCATAGTCACTATTTACCTCTTTCAACAGAGGATTTCTCAGGCCCTGTATAAAAGAGATCATTAGCTTATTTTTGAGATGAGAAAATCAAGTTGCTGAGCGGAGGAGAGATTTCTCTGGGCAACCAGCAAGCCAAGGATGAGACCCTGTTTCTTCAGACCGCATCTCAGTGGTACCCAAACTATCTCAGTACAGCATATGGATAAAACCTGCTGCTAAAACGTCATTCCGCTTTTAATCCTAGCCTCAGTGTGGAAAGTAAATGTTTGCTGTGTTTCTGTGTTAATCCTTGCAGCTTTCAGCCGTGCCCCGGTGCCCATGGCTGTGGTCCGAAGGGAACTGTCCTGTGAGAGTTACCCCATAGAGCTTCGCTGCCCAGGAACAGATGTTATCATGATTGAAAGTGCCAACTACGGGAGAACTGATGATAAAATCTGTGACTCTGATCCTGCTCAGATGGAGAATATCCGCTGTTATCTGCCAGATGCCTATAAGATTATGACTCAAAGGTATCGTATTTAATATTCTTTGTTTGCTGACTTGTTTTTTTTTAATCCAGTATGTACAAACCGGTTTGTGTGTGTGTTTGCATGCGAAAATGCAGGTACTTAGTCTGTATGTATGTGCACAGAATTACAGCTATCATTGCCGAACTGTGGGTTTAACAGAGTTGGGTTGGCATCGTGCAATATAAATAACATTTGCAGTAAGTACTACTAATCAATCATCCTGATACTCACTGTGTCCCAGTTTTACCTCTAAAATACCTCAATATCAAGGCTCTTAATAAACATATAAGTGAAATCTCTCTCAAAAGCACATTCCTGTTTTTCTGTGCTGTGTTCAGATGGCCAATAATCTCCCTTAAACAATATTTTGTGTTCAGAATAACATTGCCGTTTTTCAAAATACAAAGAAAAGTCTCCATCATTCATCATGTTGCCAGGCTTAGTTTTAGCGAGGTTCTGAATTTCCAGTCAATGACTCTCATTGACATTGGTTTTGCAGAGGACTTGCTAAATTTCTGTATAATAACTATTACTGTTAACTGTGGCTTCTGCATCTGGAAATGGTAACTGAGATGCATGCCGTGCAGACAGACTCCTGTATTGCAGAATATCCTGCTTTGAGTTAGAACAGAACTAATTCTGTTCAATGATTTCACTTTTCAGCTCAGCCTCTTCTAAATAGCTACGCTTTCTGAAGTGAATGGCATATATTTGCAGACAATATCTGCTTCTAGAGGTGAGAGCACTTAATGTTGATAGTTAATACCAAGGAAAGACAGAAAAGTTCGTACTTATACTTGGGCCTATGGGGACCAAGATCACTGCTAAATCCTGCATACCACTATAGGGGTGCAGTAGGCAAGAGGTCACACGTGTGTGGAGAAGTGGACAGGACAGATGACCCTAAACTGGCCATCGAGGTATTCCATTCCATAGATGTCATATTCAGTATAAAGCTGAGGGATCATAAAGGTCAAGGTCTCTTCTTCAGTGACCAGCGTCCAAGGAGGACTCTGTTCTGCTTTTGATCCAAATCTGTGCATTCCTCAATCCAGTTCCAGAATCCAACCCCTGAATCTGGTACCTGTCTGCTGCTGAGTCCAGCCTGGGACTTCCCTAGTGCCTGTTCCACAGTGTCAGTGGTGATGGTGATGTAGTTGCCATCAAAGAGGTTGGGTTCAATATTGATTTTGTATGTATCTGTGTGTGTGTATATATATATATATATATATGTAAAGTTGGTTTAGTTTTCTTTTCAAATCTATAGGTCTCTCTGTCTCTCATTCCCTTTCTCTTCCCCTTTGGGAAGGGAGAGGGGTTAACAAAGAGCATCTATCATTGTCTGGTGGCTGGCCCAGCCCTAACCATTGACACAGAGCCAGGGCCTAAAAGTATATTCAAGCCTAGAGGTGTCCTGGTTATGAAAAGCCTTGAACTGTTGCTGAATTTTTCAGGGTATTTTCTGGCACTGGAGATGGTGTGGAAAGGAATCAATGTAAGTCACAGCTTTTGACATGTAATTGCATTCAGTATGGTTCTCCTAATAACTACACATGGATAATTATTCAGTACATTTGGCTGTTAATTAAATAGTAATAGAAATTAGTATTTCAGTAGTGCTATTGACATAGGTAGAGTGTTGCTAATTGAAGTCATGACAACAGTGTTTGCGTGGTGACCTAAATGGCTAAAGCAATACAAGGTTTTAATGGAGTATCTTGCTATTGTTTGCTGTGAGACACCTTGCACTTTTGTTATGTGAAGAACAGGGAAAAAAAAGCGTGAGTTTCATCTATATTTTATACAAGCTAACAGCTAGTTTTGAGCTCTGTTTAGAATTGCTTCACATCAAGGATTTAGATCTCACAATGCTGAGCGGTCTCATGAAAAATGTCATCGTCTCTGCATATGGTTCCTATAAGCCCATTCTTGAAGTTGGAACTCCTTGCATAGCTGTTTGAAGTCCTGTTTGTAGTATTGTACCGATTACATTTTTCAAGACAAGCAGCAAGGGTCACAACATGCCGTCAGCCGGTCCCTTGGATTTGGTATGGGTTTAGTGGAATTACTGTAATTCTTCTGTTCGGGTTGTTAGTGGCTTCAAGCAGAAACACTTAATCCAGTGCATATTGGGAGAATAAAACCATGTCATCACCTTTGTGGGCCATTACAGATTAGAAAATATTAATATTTTTTTATAGATGTAGTAGCGTCCTCCAGACGCTAACTTCCAAATCAAATGCAGAGCTCTGCAATCTTCTGGTCAGTCCCCGTGTGTAGCAAGTCTGCCATAAACATTAGCCCTTTGGTCAGGGAGGGCACATAATTGTGCCCATGGCACTGGCAAGAAAACTCACGATAATTGCTTGGCTCCATATATCATCACTATGGACTCAAATAGCGTAGCAGAGAGTTAGCTGGAAAGTACTTCTCTGGGGCAAAGCATCCCCGGATTCCTGTTTGGGCAGAAAGTGGTGCTGTAGAGGACAGCCACTGGGGGGAAATTTCTTGAAAGGGAAAAGCAAATCTCTACTGACTGAATATTTATATCTGTGGGGCCTTGCCTGATGCTGTTTATCAGTGAGAAGACACAGGAAAGGGTGGTTCCTCTTTCCATTTAAGACGTTTGATGATCAATTTTCATGTAGAAGTGTGCAATCGTGTTAACTGGGTACTATCGAGTTTCTTGAAAATAAATATAACCTGGTTCTAGTTAAGAGGGAGGTTGAAAAGAGGGAAAATACTCTACTTTGCATTTTTATGGCAGTGTCATTTCTTCTTTTAATCTCCATTAATTCAAAGAGTTGAACAATTTAAAAATAAAATCATTAAAATGAAATATGTTCTTAAGATGCAAGCCAGTCTGCCAGCTCAGAGCTCCAAGTGTGCCTTATAGCTGAGCCTCTGAAAAAAGCAGTTTTAAAGGAAAATCACGACAGCCTAGTAGCTGTGGCACGAAATAGGCATTTTCTTCCGAAAGCCTCTACCTGCAAAATGAGTCAATTGAAGCACTCAGCGGTATTTGGGTGGTTTTGCAGATGAATGCAGGCTTTAATACAATGAACTTGTCTTCGTTAATGCCGCAGGGTGGAAAAGCAGCTACTGGGAACTCCAGATCCTCATGGCAGTGTAACCCGCAGGGTAATCGAGGCTGTCTGCGTGTGGAAAGAAAAACGATATGCGCAGTGCATGCTTATTATGCATTGATTAATTATTGTATTCATAAGTACACAGTCCCCTTTTTAGGTTTTATAATAAGTTGTATAACTGCTGGTAGCATTTAATCAGCAACGCCGTACAGCCGACTTAAACATATTATGGCATAGCTGTGGGGAGAGGTGGGAAGAAAAATATGTGTGAGACAAAGATGTTGTTAGTATGTGAGCTGAGGCTGGGAGTGAGAAGATTTATGGTAGATATTACCGGTTGCTTCCCCAGCCCACCCCCCAAAAAGAATCGAGCTCAAGTGTTCATTTCTTCTGTATGTTTATTTAAATTAATTTTGCAGATGAGTACGTGGGATTATTTTGGAAGGGAAGGGCATAAATCTGATGGCGTGTTTGTGAAGCCCCCTGAGCAGAGGGACCACAAGGAGTTCTCTGCTTGCAAGCGTTGCCCTGAAAATGTCTAAAATCTTTGGAGTATTGCTTTAGGTAAAGAACGTTTAAACAGCTTATAGGGAGCTATTTTATAGGAAATTAAATCTCAGTGGCCTATTTTGTTTTTTAACTTGCCAGCTCTTCCTTCAAGCATGTGAGCAGCAGCTGCCCATAAAAGCTCGGAACGAGTGCTTTACGAACTGTGGGTTTTCTGATACGATTAGAGAAAAATGTATTTCATAGCGTGTTTGCTTTGGAGAAATGTCTTTTCGAGGGCTGTAACAAACAATTAAATTCTAACCATACCCATTGTAAATTGTGTGCACTGTACCATGGGAGACTTCGCTACATCTTCCCTTGAGCAACTGTGCCACAGAATTAACATATCATCCTTTCAAACAGCCAGGGTTCTCTGCGAACAATGGGGGAAACCAGCCTCCTATTCCCGTAAGAGTTGCCTTTGTTGTTCTAGTGTTAACACTGCCATTTAGTCTATTAAAAAACACCCTAAAGTAAAAGGAAAAAAGATAACTTTCAGTGCGCTCTCTTGAATTTCTGGTGGCTGCTTTCCACCACGGAAACGTCCAGCTCAGAAAGACAGAATCTGTGTATCACTTTGTTGCGAGCTGGTGGTTTCCCTGCAAGACCGTGGAGCTAGTTGCTGTGTGGAAATGCCACATAAATTGCAATGCGAGCAAGGGCATTAAACAGTTAGTTGCCTCCTTCTTGATTCAGACAAATATGCCAGCATGTGCTGCTTTTTAAAGCACCTGCTTAAGCTTTTTGTGGAATGAAGACCTGCCCATATACTTTCCTCAGTTGAAACTCAGTTCCTTTAGCTGAGTGGTGGTGGTAGGTCCTAGGCTGGACTCGATGATCTAAGAGGTCTTTTCCAGCCTTAATTATTCTATAATTCTATGATTATTCCATTCTAAATGGAAGGAAGAAGATGGGTGAATGAGGTTTTGCGTGTATGTTCGTAGAACTGTGCGCTCTCTATACCACCTTTGTGTTTGACTTCGTAATCTGAAACACTGTTTTACTGAGCTCCTCATGCTTCCCTGTAGGCTTTAACTTTGAATGTTAAAAAGGAGGAGGGGGGGGGGAAGTCCAAGTATGAAAGCTGGCATGTCAAAATGACACACACAGAACTATTGCATTCTTTGCCTTAAAAGCAAAATCAAGACTTTCCTTTTCCCCCCTCCCCGATATCAAGAGTAAAGGGATCCTTGTCAACCCCAACCATTGTCTGCTGCTCTTAAGCTGGAGAAAGGAAAGGAGGGATGAAATAGTAAGACAAAACCAGGAGGCGTAACAGAGGAGCCAGGGGAGAAATGTTCACAGGTCTCAGCAGCTGTTCCGCAAATCAAAGCAAAATTCCTTCTGCCTTTTCAAAATTTGGAAGGTAGTGTAAATGTGGAGAGCTCTTGCTGGGGAACTCATATTTCTCAGCAGCTCAAGAGAGCTCGGTTTGCAAAGGGGGCAGCTTTTGCCTTTTGCCACAGTAGAGCGTTGCAGAGCTCTTGTGTGCCACGGTTGCTGCTTCTGGCTTGGAGTTGAGGGCTGAAAGCTGCTCAGCTCTCTCCTCTCTTCTGTGTGGCTCCGGTCCTATTTTGTGTCCCACAAGCAAGACACCTCTTGCCCACAGCTACTTTATGCTCCCAGGACAGAGAAAATTTCCTCTGGTGGCTGAGCAGATAGCTCCACAAAAGACACATCTGGGAGGTACTAGATGCCCTGCCAGGCTGCAGGTGCTCAGCTGAGCTAGTTTCCTTTTAGATTTGAATTTAATCTGTGTAGTTTATCCCCGTGGTTTCAGTGTTGGCATCACTGATGAAGCCTGCTCGTCAAGACTTCAAGTTAAAAAAGCCAAGTGCAGTTAAGAGCATAAGACTTCACCAGAGAGCCTGATCCTTTTATACGAGGAGGGGCACTCACTACTCTCTTGGTAGTAGTTGGAGGGATGGCAGCAGGCACTTCGCAAAGGCTGGGTAAGAAGAAAGAAATTGTTTGAAACAGCTTGCATTACACTGCAAAGATTTTTCATCTCCTGAAGGGCTGTGTTTTGTTAATGGTTTTGGTTGATGACCTGAAAAATGCAGGAGTCCGAAACGAGTGCCATTATTATTGTAATAATACGGCATCTTGTGGTGTGCTGTTATTGATGCTATCGGCACCTGTGATTTTCAAGACACTTCTCAAATGCCAGTGATCTGCTCTTGCAGGGGGAAATAAAGAGGCAGGGTTATCTATGTTTTACAGATGGGATAATTCACATTATTCATTCATAAAAGTGGCCAGTGGTTTTCAACATACCAATTTGGGGATGTTCTCATAGAGTCGTTTATATAAAAGTAGCTTGTCCCGGTGCGTGTGGGGAGGATGCACAGGACAAGGAGAAGTGCAGACCTGGAGGCTCTGTAATGCCAAGGCTATCCATAGGACTGTATGAGAAGACTTCCGCTGAATTGCAGCACAATTGTGTCAGGCTCTACAAAATTAACGGCATCCTTCTCAGAAAACAGCCCCCTGCTTAGACGTTGTCATCACGTCTGACTCAGTTACTGAATGCCACATTTGGTAGGAAACCCTCCGCCTTCCCCTGCATCCTGAGTACATTTTGTGAAGACTGCCAAGATACTACTCATTTTTCTAAATTTGCTATCACACAGATGGCATGGGAAGTGCATTTCTGAAGGACTGAGATGTTGCAATGGGAAACCAGGCTTTTCTCATTCTGGGAAGCAGAAGCCTGGCGCTTTGAGATCGCCACGTGAAAAGCATCAATATGGAAAAATAGTGATGTTTCAGTTAAACAGTAGCTTCTGGAACCAGTAGAAATGAACAGGGAATACCGAAGCTCATGTTCACTGTATTCTGATTTTAAAGGCTGGAAATCAGACGTCAGCACTTGGTTAAACAATCCATTTTCTCACCACGTGGGAAGATATTTTTAAATGAAGCAAAGTCTACTAATCTCATCCGCAGCTTGACCCTGCAGCAAGGGCACATATACTATTACCAGGAGGTGGGGAAAAAAAAAAAGAAGAAAGTAAAAAACCCTCACCTGTAAGTGCCAGTGGAGCTGTTGAATCACTGTAAAAAAGATCACTACTTTGAGCCTGTACAATCTCAATTTATCCTACCTCTTTCTTTCTGAAAAATGCTGTCACACCCAAGCAGAGGAGTAAATTCTCAAAGTGGCAGCCCCCTGCAATTGCCCTGATACCCCAGTAAATCAGGGCTTGTCAGCCCAAGCATCTCAGCTGATTGCAGCTGCCGTGGTAACAGATGAGAGGAGGCAGTACTTTCTCAAGGTAATTAGGTTCCAAACCATGGAAGGCTCTGTAGATCAAAAATAATGCTTTAGGCTTCCCCAGGTACCAATTGGTAACCATGGCCAAGTATAAAACACCACACTCAAAGTGAGTAAACAAATGGACGGTTGTGTTGTGCCGTGGCCATTGGGTTTTGGTTGCCGTAAGCGTGTTATTCCAATGTGCTATCATTCGAGGAAGTCCAGGTTTGAGGTGAGAAAGCAGTGTGCAACCACTGGCCTCCATGGCCAAAGGGGAAAGGCCTTCTTGATGTGTGCAGGCTGGAGAAAGCTGGAGGAATTCGTCATTGCTGTTTTCTAATACCGTTTCAGTTTGCCAGGTATTTTGTTTTATTTCATTTCTTTCTCCTTCACTGGCCTTAACTGACAAAGAGAAGACATGGGATAATCTCTAGGATAAATCATGTCTCGAAGTGGCCTCAGAAGTGCTGAACACATGACGTGCTGAAAACCATGCAGGGAAAATCCAGGTTTATTTCTCCATCCATTACTTCACTAGTGTGCAAGTGGCCAGCTCCAGGCTGTCAGAGGGAAGGGACTGGCCAGCTCTTGGCAGCCTGCCGTGGGTAGCTTTTGCCAGTGGGAGAAGACCTATGTGAAACATGCTCCTGTCATCTGTTCTTCTGAATGTTTGAGGCTTGTTGAGAACAGCAGCTACTAATTTGTACCCGCAGAGGAAGTGTTGAGGAAAGATGGAGGCGTTGCCAACAGTGGTGTCCACTGGTTGAAATGTGCATTTATTGCCACGTTGCAGGAGGTGGGTGCAAGCCCGTCGAAAGCTTTCCTGTAACCACAAGGAGGGCTATGAGGGAAGATGCAGCTGGAGCCTCTTGGGTATTGTTCTTTGCTTTTGCTGAAACAGGTTTTGTACCACGAAAAGCACTATCCGAGGTGTCCAAAGAGAAAAGTTTAAAGCCAAGCATCTGCCTACTACTGCCCATGGCACCTCCTGCCCGTTCCCTGAACCACTGAAGTGATGAACGTTGAAGATGCGTCTGCTAAGTTTTCGTACATCTTCAGCCCACCTGAATGTGTGTGACAGCCTTACAAGGCCGTCACCAGGCTTGATCTTCAGACTCTCGGTCTTTTTGTCACGAGGCCTAAATTGGTTTAGAGCGTTGCAAGATAGTGTGTACGGTTTATTCGGGCTAAATAGACTTACACTGTCTTAAGACGGCAAAGCAAGGTTTGAGTAGAAAGATACATGCACGCTCCTTCTCCAGTTAGTCTTCTGTCTAGAAATAATGGCTAAAGGGCTGAGGTGAGAGGACTTTGAAGTAACGCATCTGTATCAATTTCTTTTGCTTTTTTCTTTCTTCTTGTACAAAAGAGCTCAGTTGGTCTGTGCCTGAGGTCAAAATTGGGTTTATACACAGGAGATTGTCTATTCTCCAGGCTATTTCTAAGCTTTCATTCAGAACATTTTTGACTGTATCATTTATGGAATCTTTGGGACTCAACTCCATATTCTGTTCCAAAATGTGTAAAACTAGCGCCGGCTTGTAGCACACCCTCTCTGTGTGTATGCCTGGGATTTCTGTATTTCTCTGCAGGACTGGCAATGCTCTCTGCAGACCTCGCTCGCCTTTGCACACTTGCACTTGGGTATCCACAGCATAGCTTTGCGTTTTGTGTGATCACTCTTCTGACACCAAATGCAAACAGGCAGAAGATGGGTGTTAGAGGCAAAACATTGGATTGCCTGTATCAGAAATATGGACTGATGCAGGCAGTGTTCCTGGATCATCAGTTCAACATGGTCCTTAAATTTAAGTGTGAATTTTGCTTGGGATGAACTGAAGTTTCTTTCAACCTCTTTGGGGAAAAGAGAGAATGCATGGCTTTTATCGGGAGCAGTGACCCAGGAAAAGGTTTTGCTGCCATTATGATTCAGGAGAAGGGTTTTATGTATCCATAAGCGAAGTGCATAAGAGATGCTGGGCTGCATCTGTGATGTAAAGGAAGGGCAGGATATGGAATTTATGATTAGAGCCATCTTCTATGCATTATGCATAAGATAATACATTGGTGTCGGTTATATACAGTAGAAACCTTAATTCAGCTGGAGTCTTGCTGAGTCCTCCCTAAACTGGGAGACAGCGAGTAGTTTATGGGCAGTAGTAGAGCCTCCGGACTGAATTACAGCCTCAGCATTCAGCCTGTTACTCAGAGTTGCAGTTCGTAGTAGGCAGTATATTATGTGCTTTTACCCAAAGTAGGGCTAGTGACAAAGAAGGAAAAACTTTATTGCGGAGACACCGTGAGGAATGGGAGATGGAGTTACGGGCTAGAGAACTGTAAAAAGCTATAAAGCCAGTGCAAGGGAAGAAGGGAGGATTCGGAGCTGGCCAGAAGAGTAGATGCCAGAATGGAAACAGGGTTTCCTAACACAGTCACCGGTCTGCCCCTGTGCCCTGTCCTGCCTGCCTTGGGGCAGAACATGACATCCCTTAGTGGGCAGGGACTGTCTCTGCCACCCCCTGGAGATCGGTTTCACACCAATGCCCATTTTTTAAAAGAATATTCTTTCTAGATTTTCTTTGGCAGGATTAATTGCAATTGCTGGATATTCTTGCCGTTCATAGAAATGGCCAAATCCTTTCTGAATCTTACTGAGTCCCTCATCATTATGACTTCCAGGAGCTTGAAGTCCAGCAGCATAATAGCTTATTGTGTGAAAAATGATTGCTTTTTGTCAGGTTTTAATTTCATTGCCTCCCTCGTCAGACTGCGAAGGCAGATGCATCCGAGCTACCTTTTCCATTTCTGTTCATTAGCTTGTATGCATTTGTCATATTGCTCCTAGTATATCTGCTTTCCAAGGGAGAAAGTTGTGAGCTTTCAAATATTTATTCTTATGGGAGTTGTTTCACTTTTTTATTATGAGTGTGTCAAGGTTCTTGTTCTTTTCCTTGAATACCTTTTAAGTTTGCATTGCCACGCTTGAGACAAGATGAGCTGTACAGCGTTCAGTCTGCATTAGCTACCTATATAAAGGCAAGATGTTATTTTTTTATCATTATTTACACTTCCTCCTACTTCCCACTCCCCCCCCTCAAAGCCTACTCAGATGTTGAAGATTTTCTTTATTTTAAGCAAAACCAAAAGGACAGAGAAGAGAGAAGAAAATAGTTTGTGATAAATTCGAGAGTTTGAGGGCATTTCTCTTTGGAAAGCCTGCTTCCTCTCTTCCTTTCCTTTTTTCCCCCTTACACAGAATATCCCATTTGACTCAAGAGTATTAACAAACCACACAAATTTAATTATGTCCTTCCCCCAAATGCCTGTCCTGTTCCTGATAATTTATTAGATCTCTTGGTCACTTGGAACAAGTCTTTCCACTTAAATGATTATAACGTTTCTCATCTAGCACTCATAGGAAGTAAAGTTTGGTCCTTGATGCTAATGCTAACAAATACGTGGAGTAAAATATAAAAGCAACCATTAGGCTGGAGCGAGCAAGGTTAGTTCTGGAGAAAAATATAGTGCTCGTTGCAGGTGTCCGTAGTCTGAATCATGCATATCAGAGCACCGCGCTCTCTCCCATCAGGGATGTTGGTGGACTGGAGGCGTGCTCAAGTTGGTACTTCGTCTGGTTTTCCCGTGGGTAACAGAATTGCACGTGCAAAAGCCGATGGGTAGTCTTCACAGTTGATATTTGTGGGAGCATGGAAGAAATCTTTAGGATCCCTCTAAAGCCTGCCTGTGTCAGAAGTGCTCCTTGGCACCCCTTTGGATTACTGGCAAGGTTGCTGATACCGAAATACAGGCATGTAATATCCAAGACACCTTAAAAAACCCCAACTCCCCTTAACTATACATACGCACAAAGAATATAGGTCACCTTCAATGCGGTGGGTTAGACTGAGCTCTGGAAAATAAGGTTCAGTTGGTAAGTTGCACTTGCAGCTGGATGTAAGGAGTTAAAGCCAGGCACCAAAGAACAGAAGCTAATACCTGGTGTGTCAGGCTGCGATCTAGAAAACACTTTGGTGCTTGTGTAATGCCCTGCGTGTGACAGGAGCTCTCTGAAGCCCGCACAGAAGTAGGAGCTTTTCAGGAGATCTCCACACACTTCGTTTTCATGGCCTGGATGGCATCTAGGCCGCACAAGCACCCAATGGTTTGTCTCACCAAATTGCTGGAAGTCAAGGAGACATATGAGCAACTAAGCAGCCACCTGCTTTGCCACAAACTGTGCATGTACGCAGGTTGACAAGCCAAGGGTGGGTTGAATTCTAGTCACCACTTCCCCCTTTTCTAATGACTGCAGTCTTCTATGCCCAGGGGTGGCTGAAGTGAAACTCAAATTCTAAACACTCACTAATTTGTGAAAAAACCCAGAAGCACTCACAGATAGTGAAGGGAGAGGAAGACATTTCTTTTATAGTGCTTAAGAGGCACCATCAGCTTACAGATTTAGTGCCGATTGACACAGCGTCATCTAAAAGTGGTTTTTGTCAGGAGACTTTGGGAGTACAAACCTCCTATAGATGAGGTATGCTTCAGGAGGACCCACGTATTTGTGTTAGTATTGACAACAGGCAAAGTAAATTCCTGTGTGTCCTAACAGTCTTTCTCTGTAGATAAAATTGTAAGGGTTTAAAACACTTTAGATGCATCCATTGCAACCAGAAGACTGATTCCCGCTGAACAGGCACAAGTTCTGGGTGTCCCAATGTCCAGAAACTTCTTTTGCAAATGGAAGTTCACTCTTAAGTGGCTCTAGTGCCTTTTAATATTTTGCTCATGATTTAATTTGGAAACAGCCTGCCTGACATCAAGCTCTGAGTTTTTAAACTTGGTTTAATGTGATTAACTTGCTGCAGTTCTGACACAGTGAAAGCTTATTCAAATTAAGAATCAGTCAGAGGGGAAGTACCCTCGAGCATAAAGGGGGGGGGAGGGGTGTGTGTGCCAAAAATCGAGGCGCTGTGAGTGTCTGTTGTCTCACCCTTCAGTGAGAGCAGAAACCTTTAGCTGCCAAATTAATGCACTAAGGGGAAAAAAAGGCATAATTAAGAGATGAAAACCAAATATTCCCTTTTTCAGCTGTTGTCTTTGGAGATGCACAGAGATACGCACACACAAACATAGTTCAAAAACTTGCATTTGTGAGACTCTAAAATAGGTATAAAAATATGTGGGATTCAAATATTTTCTTACTTGTCTGCCTGAATTATCAAGAATAATTCACAAATTAGAGCTTGGCCACTAAAATAAATGAATAAATAAGTGAGTTTGAGGAGTATTCCTGCCAAATCTGTGTTTTGGGTCTCTTCTGCATAAAAGAATTAATTCATGTTTTTTTAATCATGTTAGTTTCTTCCAGTGTTTCCTTGCATTTCAGCAGCTGAGCATCTCCACTATGAATTTAATTTCCTCAGTGTTGGTATGGGAAATCCTGATTGTGTAACCTCTTTTGACCCAAGGTTATATCTTAATACCCTTCCTCCCAGAGGCACACCTTCAAGTTTGGCAAGTAGTATGTGATTTTCAAATGTGTAGCATATTGATAACATGTATATGGAATCAGGGCCTTTCTGGTTCTGATTTGAATTCCGAGCATGTCGGGCATTTTTTCTTCTTCCACAAAGAAGAAAATTCTCAGCAGAGTTTCCATGCATAATTCCATTCCACTGTTTCAGCAGGAACAAGGCAGCTGTGAAAGAGGAATGCGAAATCAAGAGCCCGTCGCTTTTTGAATATTGCCGATTTTATTAAGTATGTTACAGAAAGAAGGAAATGTGTAGGACAGGTAGGACTTTGGTCACGGTCTGGTGTTGCTCAGCTAGAGGAGAAACAAAGATGCAGTGGCTGTGGTACTAATTTAAGGACGGGCTTAGCACTGGCATCAGTTATGGCTGGAGTGCTTAGGTGTGAGTATGAGGCCCTGGGGTAAACGTTGGGTGATTTTTAAATCCCTGCGCTGCAACAGGAGCCATGGTCAGCCATTGGTCACCCAGACCTGAGGAGGGCTTGACTACAATGGTACAAAAATGTTTTGACCATACAGGAGAAGAAAATATTTGGAGAGACTGAGATGTGCAGGGGTATGCCCTTTGTAACAGTGATACAAACGTGCCTGTCCTGTCATCCACGACAATTCAAAACAGATTGAAAAGCAAGACTGTCTTCTACTGCAGTTGGTTGCCAGACGATGCAGCCTTGGTGTCTCTGTGTGGATATTACTGCAGTAATGGTTAATTTGCTTGCAGAGAAAAGAGTAGCTGGTAAATTTTCTTTCTGTAGGTTGGCAGAAGTGTATAAAATCTTGTTTGATTACATTGAGTATTTTCTTCTACGCTTTTTTTCCTCTTCCAGATGGCTATTTCCAAAATAGGCAGTGTACAGTATGATGTTTTAAATACATGCATTTCTTTAATGTGCAACATTTGGCATGTTTGTAGATACATCTAGGTTGACTGCATATATGTAGAGAGGGATGTACATATGAGAAAGTACAGCAACATGTGCAGGGAAAAGCAGCAAATGACAGCCGCTTTTAAAGAGGAAATTTCACAATTCTTGCCGCGTATACACAAAGAGTAGAACTGTTTTAACGTCAAGAAGGAAAGGAAGAGCATCTTACTGTCTCTTCAGGGAACTGACACCAGTATCAACATCCAGAAGACCCCAAAGGTGTCGCAGCATGCCAGCAAATCCAGATTGTTTTATGGTATATATATATTTGTCGGTTATTTCTTTTTCTTTGAAACTGCAAAGCAAGCAAGAAAGTTGCACTGCCCTGGATGTCTGTTAAGCCTGTGCTGCTCCACCACACATACTGCTGAAAAATTGCTGTCTTAATATGCCACACAGGTGTCATGACTTTCAGCTCAGTACCTCCAAACTTTTATGACTCCTAATCAATGAACTCTCACTGTGATCGTATATCCCACTTTTGCCCACAGTATGTAAGACTGTGGTAGGCAAATGGGGTCCAAGGGAGCTGGCTTCATAATATGCCCAAGAATTTAGCCTTTGACTTCGAACTGCTTGTATTTTTCCATCTTATCCAAGCTTTTTGCTTTATTATCATCTTATTACCATCCCGTTATTAGGCAGCAGAGAAAGCTGTAACTCTTACTTTAATACTTTCTGTTTTCTCCTGGCTTTATGTCTGCTGGATTTTTTCGTTGTTTCTAGGAGCTTCTCAGCATCCTTTCGCTCCCAGGTGATCACTGTGTTTTCTCTGTTACTGTGAAACCTGTGCAGCTGTGGCTTATTTTTAAGTAATCATTTTATCTTTTTCTTTATGTGGTTGCAGAGACTTTTATTAGACAATGTGGAAGCCTAGGTCCTGAACGACTCTAGGCTAACTGCACTTTGCCAGCTGCAGTCAGAGTGCCCTGATTTGCAGGTGCTGAGGAGTTACTGTGTTCAATACAGCCTTTGTGTGGCTGCACCAGCAAATGCCTTCCACAGGGATAGCACCACCAGGGAGGGCAGTTTCTTTCTTTAGTGACTTCCTATGACCAGCATTGTAACGGGAAGTGGATGGGTAGGCTGGCAATGAGCAGGCAATCTGTATCTTGGTGCAGTACATTGTGTAACTGGAGAAGAGGAGGATTTCTTTGAGGTTGGAGGGTCAGCCCATATGGAATTAAGTTCTGTGTTCAATCCCTTCAGTCTTCCCAGCTCCTAATGAAATGGGGTCTCTGACTTTTGCTGGACTATGCATGTTGCTCTGCCAGCAGTAGCAGATAAATCTGTGTTTGTGTTTCTGGCCTTGGGCTGCTCTGGGACGGTGAGAGCCCCGAGTGTGGAGGCTCTTCCTGCCATTTCAGCTCAGCTTTGAGTAAGCAGTCGTGCTTCACCGAGGCTCTGAATAACTTGAGATGGTGTGCAAAGCATTTTTGAGCAGCAGAGCAGCGTGGAAGGTACAGGACTATATGCACAGGGAGCAAAATGAGATGAGTTTATAGCATTGGCTGTGGCCAATGACATTTCTAATGTTGTTTTGGAGTGTCAAGAGCCTGATTCTGGAGGGTCTGGAGTGATTAAAAGCACTGTTGTGGATTAGTGACTCAGTTCAACCGAGAACGTTTCCTGAGTTGTAGTGGTCATCCTTGCGACCAAGTGTTTGCAGAATCCAACCTATCACTTTTCTGAGGTCCCTAACCGTGAATTTCGGGAGGCCACAGAGAGGGCAGAGAAGGAAGAAAAACATGATGGGTGATAGGGGGAATGAGGAATGTTTTAGAGTGAAACCTTAATTTGAGGAATTGGCTTTTTTAATTGTATAGTAAACTCATTAGTCATGTACAGCGAGGAAGTTAATTTATGGCTGTTAACTATATTGAATTGACGAACGTAGCTTCTTGAAATTTAGTAGCCAAAATTAAAGCCTCTCCAGGCATTAATAGATTAAACTGCTTAAAGCAATTTAATTATTTATCTTGTGCAAATGGGATAGGATATTTCTAGATTGATGCCTGTATTGCTTTAGACATATTTTAGTATACATGTGATTAAAGCTCTGTTTGTAATTCCTTCTAATTGACTAATGGCATGGAGTGGTGGAGGATGGGAAGGACCGTGGCTAAGGCTTAGGAAATTTTAATTTTGGGGACCTTGGAGAAAAAAACACCATACAAATAAGTATCGCAGTCTGGTTTGAGCTAATGCTCTCTTCCTCTGCTTCCCATAAACTGTCAGCATCTGTTTGTAATGAAGTCAAAGGAACAAAAAGTGAGGCTACCATTAGCACAGGATGTCTACATTAAAACACAGTATTATGCATATATACTGCTATTTTTATTGCTGTAGTGTGCAGATCAACTGATGTCCCATCATGATAGGCTCTGCATATGCATAATTCCCCACCTGGAGACCTTAAAATATGAGTATATTTTCTTTGTGAGTGATTGTGTCAAGCAGTCGTATCATCTCCAGAAAAAAGGGCTGTGCTGCAAGTGGCTTATCCTTAAGTGCTATCCTACTCAGAAAGAGAAGGAAATAATTAAGATGACATGAATTATGTAAACCAGACTTGAATAAAGAGTGACAGAAGGGCTTGATTTGACAGCTGGATGTTAAATCAAATTTGTTTCTGTTGTTATAAATGCATAGACTGTTTTTAAATGTATAATTTATTTAGATTTATTTAAGGGGTAGAGCAAAGAAACAAGAAATCCCTGATGCAAAGAATTGAAATAATGAGTTGTTACACACACATAAATAGTCATTACAAAATGCTTTATTGATCTATTTTTGCTGTATTTATAAGGGCATTTTAAGACTCCTTGGTTCTGCATTTTATGTGCATGCAAATACACACTGCGTTTTACCCAGCAATCCAATTGTGGGCTTAATTGAGTTAATAGCAGAAAGACGCGAATACTCCTGACTGCTCCAGCTTGGCTCTGGGGAAAGAATGCATTTTTTTCATCCTTTCCAAAAGATAATTTATCCTGTATGGCTGTATCTGTCTCAGACTGTGGTTTATTGCTCATACCTTTAAGGAGGCCAAAGCTTCAGGTGTGGGAAGGCTTTCTGCTCTAAGCCTCAAGAGCTTTAGCTATGAAGGTAAAGCATCTATAACAATATACTGAAGTTACATTATAATGGTGGGAGGAAGCAGGGGTGGGGAGAAAGGGCCATTTCCTCCAAAAAGCCTTCAGATGGTTGTCTGGGGCAGAATTGATCCCCCGGTTAAGGTCATATAGTGTTTTGTCAATGTGTCCAGGAACACTCTGGACCAGGGATTTATACAGTGAGGGCAGGAATGATTTCTTCTGGGTTTGTTAGATCGATCGAGGTCAGAACTCATTTACTATTTGCCTGAGACTTTTCCACTTATACTATTTGCAAATACGTGCTATAACTATAAATTTTAGTCTTTATAAAGAAATTATTTTCAAAATTCAGAGTATTCAGCAACAGCACTGATTTTATGCAGATTAAACTAGAGTAGTGCTTAGGACACAAGTAGTCCTGAAGCAGGCGAAATTTGCCTTTAGGGGAAATTCTTGCATCCTCTCCTTTCTGATCCTTGCTGTCCCTGACTTAGTAGGCTTCACCAGAAATAATATTACACATGTTGTTCTCTATTCTCTTTTTTTGGCTTCCTAATACCACGTTAGAGCTCTTGTGCACCCTTGGGGCAAGTGGCAGAGGTTTCTGTTCTCCTAGCAGCTGCCTTGCCAGAGCTGTGCTTTTGCTTTTCTCAGTGTGAACACTTTCTGGACTGTTTAAGGCTTATATATCAGTTCGATGTAGAGAGATCTCTCTTTTTCTGCCTGTCCATGGCGTTTACTTTCCTGTAAGTTGTTGGGAATGAATTCATGTGACTGATCCTTCTGCTGCTACTTTTTTGTTGCGCATGTATTTGATGCCTCTGAATACTGCTGTGAGAGCAGGTTTGTCTGATAGTCTGTGTCTCTGGGTGAGTGCTTAATTGGCTCTATGACACTTGCAGTAATTTGGTAAGGAACTGGTCACTCTGAAAATCATAAAATGCGTGGTTTGCTCACAGGCATTTTGGGGCACTTACGGAGAAGTCAAAACTGAGCCTCTTTTTTTCCTATTTTTTCATAGCAGGTTTTAGGTTGGAAAAGACCTAAAAGATCATCAGGTTGAGCCATTAATCCAGTACTGCCAAGTAATCACTAAACCATGTCTCTGGGCAGCACATCTCTGTCTCTTTTAAATACCTTTTTGGTCCCATTCAGATTACCGAGGATGCCTTTTGTGTGCTGAATCAATGTTTAGATGAGTGTTATGAGCAGGGAGAGGTCCCCTGGATAGCTGTTTGCAACTCCTACTGCCAATAATCTCCTGTTCCTGTTCAGTTTTCTACTTACAGGTTGCTTGATGTGGAAATGGGTGCAATATATTAATTTTAGCATTAAACACAGGACAAGTTACTTGTGAACAGTAGGTAATATTCTGTTTCTGAGAAATATTAGAAAACTTTGTGTTTGTGACATTTTTGTGTATTAATATACATGGTTACATCAATAGATGACACCCCCCCTATATTGGATGATCTGTAAAGGTTACTCGGTGTTTTCTTCACCACCATTAAAAAGGAAATAGGGAAGAATGACAGTGTCTCTATTAGCGAAGTCTTAATTTTTATTAAATGTTACATCCTTTGTATTGTTTAATGAAGATCTTTCTGTGCATACAGATTTGGATCTGTATCAGGTAGCTCTTCCACTTGACAGGTGCTTTTGCCTCTTGTCCTGTTTGCAGTTCAAACAGAACAATTCTGTTCAGTGATTTTTACTTTTCAGCTAAGTCTCTTCTAACTACCTGCACTGTCTGGAAGTTAGCAGCATGTTTTGCAGACATTGCCTGCTTCTAGCAGTGATAACGTTCTGTGTTTATAGTTAGTACCAAGGATTGGTGTGCAAACCAAGGTCACTGCTAGATCTTGTCTACCACATTGTGGGGTGCAGAAAGTAAGGGCTGCACCTTCAGGGAGGAGCAGACAGGGCAGGTGACCCTAAATTGGCCAACGAGGTATTCCATCCGATATACATCATATTCGGTATAAAGCTGAGGGGTCACGAGAGTCTCGGCCCTTTGCCCTTATTCTTCCATCTCTCTCAGATCGAGCTGCTCGCTCAGCTTCGGGACTCTTCCTCGCTCGGTTTGACCTTTGCAGCTTCAGCTTTGCCCTGTGGCTGCGGCCCCGGTCTCGGCCTCTGGCTCAGGCCTTGGCTGGGCCCCAGGTTGTGGCCTGTGTAATTGCGGCCCTCAGAGACATGGGTTAGGGGTGACCTGGCAGTGCTGGATTAATGGTTGGATTTGATGATCTTCAAGATCTCTTCCAACCAGAAAAATTCCATAATTCTATGAATGATTGGATCATCTTGTATGGTGCTGGGTTGTTTTATTTTGGTTTTTTTGTGGTGCTTTGGTGGAGGGCAAGGGAGGTTACTGGTGTTGCTCTCTATATCTCTATATACTGTGTACTAGCAAATGATTTAGAGAATGATGAGGGAGCCAAACATGCCTCAGGAACAACTTGGAGGCAGATAAATTTGGTCCATATTAGAAGGGGTGATGCAAAGGATGCAAGTCTTGAATGATGATTGAGAGAGATTTCTAGGATAGTATTTTAGAAAGGAGCCTGGAGGGAAGCTTGGATCTGAGGAAGAAGAGGGGAAAATATTCTGGGTGAAGGCATAAGAGCTCACTGATACGGATACAAACCTTTATGTGGATTGTCAGGCATCTAACTCGGTGATACTCTGTGTTCTCTGGGGCATGGAAGAAAACGGAGGCCATCTCTTACTTCCATCACGTCCCAAATTAGATTGTGCCCATGGGGGAGATGCAATTTAATTATCTTCAAGACCTCAGTGTCGCCGAGACACTGGAGTGGCTTCACAAACACCCCTATGACTTCAGCGTGCATTCGTTATCCTGGCCCGCTCTCCTGTCACGCCTCCCGCTTCCAGTTGATAAGAGCCTCTGCCTTTCCATTTGGGCGATTAAATGCTGTAAATTCTGTGATGAGGGGCAAAGCATTAGATTTCTCAAGCGTGTCTGTGTGTCTTATCGTGGAGCCACTTCCATGTTGTTAACAGTATTTGATTCATACTGAAGGAAAATTGATGACCTGAATCCTCCTCACATAAGAGCTTCATTGTTAACATCTCTTGTTCTCAGTCACCCCTCTTTCTTTTTTATGCCTTCCCATTCAATTTATCAAGCATGCTTTCAGCAATCAAAGGCTAGAAAATTGCTTTCATTCTTGAGGAAGATATTCTATGTCATTTTATCAAGATGTGGAGCTCCTAATTCTCTGAAGGAAAGCTAAAGATGCGGGGGCTGTAGCTTAGCACTGTCTCCCAAGCCACGTTAATGGAGGATTGCAGCCGAGGTGACAACAGACCGTTCCTGGTAAAAGAAAGCTCCCTCATATGCTCAAGGAGCCTCAGGTAAAATAACCTTTCTCATTGTATCAGTGTTCAGTGCCAAAATGCACGGAGTCAGCTCAGGCACGCAGTAAACTGCTTGGGGAGGACGCTTTGAAATGCCTGACTTCATAGCTGTAGAAGGGTTGTGTGTGGATTTAAAAGAATAGAGAATATCAAGGGATTCAATAGATGAAAGAAAAAAGGCAATTAAAACTGGTCAGACAGCATCAACCCGAGTTCAAATAACCTCCTGCTTTACAAAGGGCAGAATTTAGGTGGATTTTTGTAGTCTGAGTTGCCTGACTCTGTGTGGGTAGATTACCCTCACCATTAGTACCAACTAGTACAACTGGTACTAACTCACTGTTTATGTAGACCCTGTATCAAGGCAAGCAGATTTAGGAAAACACACTAGTAATTAAGGATGTGGTTAGCAGTGGGAATGGACCCACACTTATTTTTAAGTGTGTGCTCAGTAAGTGTCTGGGAGACAGGGTTGTTTGATGTCTTTTAAATGAGACTGAGTAGGTGAATAATCCAACTGATTTTCAATTATTTTTTTCTGTGTTCCTCTGACGTGATACACATGACTCTGCAGTGTTACGAGGGATTTGACATTTACTGTACAACATCCACTCTAGACGAAGAATTGTAGCATGGTTTTCAGCTCTGTTTTGACAACCAAAACTGAGAAGGTTTGTGCTTTTGGAAAGTAGCTTTGTTGGGGAATAACAGTAAGACTGATTAGTCTACTGCCCACCAAAACCCTTTAAATAGGAGCTGGCCTACCTAACAGTTCTGAACAGGAGCAGAGAACTTTGGAGAGTTTGGTCCAGGTAATGGAGCCGTTGCATATAATCTGGTGGTGGATATTTCAGATACACAGAAGCAACATACATGCAGTTACTGTTCATTGTAAAGAGGACTGACAAAAATAAACCAACCAAACATATAAACTTAAATGAAAACATCTGTCTACTGGTCACCATTTCAGGTCCAGTAGGATTAGTAGGTCTGTCTGCTGTATTGCAGCTGTACTGCGCAACAGGAAGGGGTAGGGAGGTTAGTGATGCCAACACAGTCATGTTAGTAAAAGGCAGAGTGGGGAGAGAGAGGGGAGGTAAGAAAGAAGAAAGAGGGGGAAAAAATATTACTACTTGACTATCTCATTTAACTGCTTTCATTTATCCCTTGCTTGGCTGCTGTAACCTTGCAGCTTTCACTGAGTGGAAGCTGTTTTCTTTGTAACCCCAGTAACAGTCGAGGTTTGTCTCTCGAGTTGTTTCTCTCATTGTCAATGCCTGTCACTGCAGCCCTCTCAGAAAACTAGGAGAAACCCTTCATAATGAATTATCAGTTACCTTATGTGATGCAGGTTATTTTTGTCCTGCTCTTTTTTTTTTTGTTTAACCTCTTTAATGCCCTGGGTAGTTCAGGTCCTCACCAGGAATTTCTCTGACACTAATCCCCTCCCGTCCATGTAACCATTCCATCTGATAGGTAGCACAAATAACCCGAAGGCATATGACACAAAAACCATTGGGAAATGCTCAAAATTTGCATTTGGTGGCTTGCCAGCTGGGATTTTTTGGTGCCGTCCACTTGAGTTTGCCATGGTGATTTTGGAACCTTTGCTTTCCTTCTTGTTAGCCTCTTTTGGCTTATGCAAAAGCATTATTGAGATTGCTTTGAGGCACTGATTGCATTCAGTTCAGTGGGAGGGAGCCTGGAAGATCCTAAATAGTCATACAGATGCACTTAATATGACAGCGCTCTTAAACTAGCAACCTTTTCATTTCTGTAATACTTTACATTCAAATAAACTGATGTTGAAGCTTTTTCAGTTAGTCTTTTCACCCTGTTTTGTTTTCCGATGGTGGTAACAGGTGGCTTATGCTTTCTCTCCATTAAGGTTTCTTTGCCCTTGTTAGGCTTTTTAGATGCTTTTTGTTGCTTAAGTTGCTGTGGAGCTCTCTGCAGAATATCCCAGGATGCTCTGATACAATCCATGGTGCTGGATTGATCTAATCCTTCTACACAGCTAATTTATCTTTTGCTTACTACTTGCAAGCTATCAGAGCTAATTGCTCACAATGCCAAGGAGAGGAGTGCTTTTGGTGTGCAATAGGGAGCACTTAAAACATAATTGAGAAACATTCTTGCCATTTTCGTTGTTCATGTGCAGTATCACCGCTATCCCGGGTCTCTTACTTTGAAGTAGTCTTGCAAACTTTAAGTCAGAACTCAACTATTCCCTATTTTCTGTGTGTGTTTGCCATGTGTTGTATACACCTATGTCTTTTCCTCTGATGTAGGTCGCAAAGCCAAGCTGTCAGCTATGTTTTGTTATGAAAGAGTCACTTATTGTAGCAACGAATTGTCTTCGCGGAATTCATTTTCACTCCAACGAGGTTTTCAATGAAAGTTTACAGACACACCATAGTTCAGGCAGGCAGCCAACACAGAGGGGATTTCTGTTTGTGCTTCTTTATTTCAGTGCCAAAGGAGGATTAGCTTGTGCTGAAAGGGGTGGATAGGTGAGCTGGAAACGCTTGACCTGGTCTTTACTAGACATTTGATCATTATTTT
>WEIS01066158.1:0-12004 GCA_013389965.1 Todus mexicanus | reverse complement strand
CTCATTTAACAACCAAAATGTTGCAGGCCGTTGACACTGTCAAGTGGATAAGCACAGTAAGGCTTTGAAATCTCTATAGTATTTTGATGATAATATACAAGGTATAATCAACAAAACTACCCTGATCCAAAAAAATCTACCACCCCCTGAACCCAAACAAAAATCTGAACTGTTTCCATCGCCACCTATCAATGAGCTGGGAACCCCTCCTGCTTTGCACTTCTTGGGAATGTGTGCGTTGCTGAGATGGTAAATGTAGCCTATGCTATAAATCAGTGAATTAGTTTCTATATTCAGTGGCTTTTGTTGGAGCTTCTGAAATAGCTATTTAAGAAGCGTGGATTTAAGACCTTTTGAATCACTTCCTAGAAGCTTTCCTAGAATCCATTTCCAGAAGTCAGCTCTCTGGGCAGTGATGACATGTGGCCTAAATAACTTGTGTGCAGATTTATTCTGCACAAAATCTGACAGTGTCTTTTCAGGAGCAGCAGTGGGATGGGTAAATCCTGAATGGATTACAACTGTAAAATGTGGGAAAAAATGGTGTCATTTAAATGTAGTCCAGGAAGCCAGAGCACATGAAGGAGCAGCTCTGAATTAAGGCAGATGTGCCAGGCATGGAGGAGAGCTGCCAGGGATGGGAGGAAGAAGGAAGGTAGGAGATAAAGCCCTTAATCACGTTGTTGCTTTCACAGAGGTGTATGTAGGATATGGTCATTCTCTGCGACCCCACATGTAGTAGCAGTTTGTATTCACAGTTGCTCCTCAATCTGCACGTGTTGATTTTTTCTTTTCCCCAAGGATTCCTCTCTTTTTGATAAGATCAAACTCAGTTATTGAATTATGGACTTCCTTCCTCAAAACCTCATGTGCCTAGATTTCCCAGTAGTCTGACTGGAACACAAATACTTGGGTAATTTAAACAGGTGGCCATTGCGGCATAATTACTGCGGTTGTTAATGATAAATAACAGGCTCAGCTTGCAAACCCCAAGAATATCTAATTTGCTTGCCTGCCTGCAATGGATTGTCTTTTGTGCAGAATACAGATCAAAGGAACTTATTTCAATTCATTCACCCTAGTTCTGGAAACACTTCCAAGCTATTTGCAGGATCAGGGGCATCATTTACTTCTCTGAGGGTAACTGGTCTTTACCAGCTTCCATGATACTCCAGTTTTACAGAGAGAAGAGAAACCCTGGAGCAGCTTTCTGAAGTTTCCAGCATTAGTGATTTTGTTTTCACCTTTAGCAAACTGGCTGTTTTTTCTCTAATCTGTAGCTAATCTGTTAATCTCTAATCTCTTAATCTCTGTCTAATGAAGGCATGTAATATTTGATCTTTCTGATTTTTAAACCAATATTTTCACACCAGCTATTTAAAGATACTGTTATTTAAGAGAGAGATTCGTGCTCAAAAATGTCAGGAAAATGTTTCCTCTTTTTATGTTTTTTATGTTGTTTTTTTTTTTTTCTTAAATCAGCATCATGCTTTAAGGGGATTCACACCTGGTGTTTAAGCATTTGTGTTTGACGGTACTACTCAGCAATCAACACAGGTTCTTCATAAGGAAAGCAGGATTCAGGTGAATCTTGTTTCCTTTTCAGCGATTTCATTTAAAAAATTACGTCAGATTGCTGAAGTAATGATTCACTAACTGTACTCTCTATAATCCCAAACACTTCCTCCCTTTCCCTGTATTTGTTAGGTATAATATATAACAGAGTGATGAAATTAAGAACTAATATTACAGTGAAGAAATAGCCCGGGAAAAATAGTATGATAAAGAAAACATCACTAGCCTACTGTTAATATGGAGTTAGGGCATACATCTTTTCCCACTTAGGAGTTCCATATTTTTGGTTGATTTGTATGGTTTGCTACCCACAGCTATGCACAACTGAGTAGCAGTAAATGCATTTACATAAAGCTGTGGGTTTTTCAAATGCAAAACCTGGGAAGGTTGGATTTTAATGCAGAGTTTGTTTTCTTATAAAGCACTCCTTGAAGACATTTGGAAAAAGGTTACTAGTTTTCACTGATGATTAATCTGAGTTTCTTTATCACATCACAGTACTAATCTTGGTAGGCAGGTGCTTTGATGTATTTGACACCAATACTTCAAATATCTTTGCAGTATCCCTTTGTATGTTTTTATTTATTTATTTAAGTGGAAGTTTCTGTAGGGGTTTTTTGAGATTATGCATCTGGTCAAGAAATGTAATAAAAGACTTGACCTTGTTTTATGTCCTTTACACTGTTACAGTTTATGATATCGTTGCTACTACAACCTTGCCTTGGCATTACGCAGCTTTGGGTCTAGATGACGAGTGGACAGAGGGAGAGAGGTATTTGGTTACAACTGCATTTTTTAAGTATGCCAGCCAAAAAAAGAGAGATGAAACTCAGTTGACCATTAATGTGTTTGCTTTTTGGGGAAGGACATTTCTTTCATTTGATCTTTGAAAGGTTGTCTCCCAGTAGATACTCTCAGCTGCCTTCTGGGGAGCCTAGAGGCACCTTGAAAAAAAAAAAAGCAACCGTAAAGCAAAAAACCCAGCAAAAATGTAACGTTGCTTAGCATGTAAAAGCTGAGCATTTATGTCAAACCTGCATATATCATAGAAAATGTGCCTTAGAGGAAATTTAATCGAAATATTTTTAGACAATTAAATTGCAAACAGTTGTTTAATTTTTATTAGTTGTTATTAACATCTATTGTGCGTATTATTATCGTTTCACATTTTGTATAGTACCCGCGCCAGTAGTCTCTTGTATTAGTAAATATAGTATTTATTTTTAAACCTTCCTACCAGTTAGTGTTGGTATTAACTCATATTTGTTAAGAAACTGCTGCATATTGTTAGTTAGAGCTGCTGAACACCGAGGAAGGTCAGAGTGGACTTGTCAATAGAGTTGGTAATTCCACTTCGAGTAGCTCAAATTGTCAACACGGTGCAAGAAAGTGGTGTGCAGGTGCCTTGTGGAGAGTTATGCTTTGTTAAATAATTCTGATGTGTTTTGTGTTACTGGACTAAACTCTCATTGGGGGAGAACTATATATTTAAATTCACCTTGCAATTTGATCCTCATCTCTTTCAGTTCATCGTTGGCTCTGCTTGCAGCTTCCAGGATTTTCCTCACCATCAAAGATGTCTAAGTGAAGAATCTGATGTCCATTGTGGTTGGGAAGCTTTGTAGATAGTTATGCCATTATTAATTCTAGCTCCTTCTTGTTTTGTTGTTTGTTTGGTTGTTTTTTTTTCCACCTGAAGAACATGATATTCTTCTCTTGGTGACAGTGATGCCACTGTCCCATATGCTTCTGTTCTTTAACAGTCTCCTTTTCCGTGTCGCTTACATATTACCGGCCACACACCCGTTTTTAATAGTTCACAGAGTAAATCCATGTTCTGTATCTTTTGGACAAAGCTGCTTTTGGTCATATCCAAGCAAGCTGCCATTACAAGCTGCCAGAACTTGGACTGCTTTCATTGGACACGTTTTGTAATGGCATAAGAGTTTTGGCATGCTGTGTTGTAGAGGATGATTGCAGTCAGTGCTGTCTAAACACACTAGATTTCCCATCAATTACACTGCTAAATCTTTGACAGACTCTGCCAATCTTCGGGTAAATGCGTTGCAGTTCTTCATTTTGACAGCCAAAGGAGGAGAGGGAAACGAGAACTACTGTACATAGGAAGTCCAATATGGGGAGCATGTTGGAGTTTTCTTAGCTGGCTTTTTCCATAGTTAAGAAATGTACAGTAAGTTTGCTTGTGGTATATGCAGTCTTTTCAGATGCTTTGCATCAGAAATGTCTTGGTATTAATGACGATAGAAGGATACATTGTTTAAAAACGGCTGAGAAAATTTGCTGTCTCTGTTGTTCTTTCTCCTTGTCCTTATCCATCGTGGGCTTAGAAGAAGCCTTCGCTCCCTCTTTGGGCACGTGGGTCTGCATTGTGGCTGCCCTGTGAGGGGCAAGAAAAAGCAGGGAGAGAGAAAAGGGGGAAAAGAGCTGCTAGCATCCTTTTTGAAGCCTGGTTAATGGCTCAATCGAAACGCAGGATCCTGTGATATACAAGGAGGTTAATTAATGATCTGCGCACACAGAGCTGCAGCACTAAAACAGGATTTGCTGCTCTTGATTGTCCACGGTCTTCTTTTTCTAATTATATGAAGGATGGCACTTTTCACTCTCTTCCTGCAAGCTTCGATCATGCTAGTAATACAGCTCCCTAAAGTATGTGTGAAAGCAGCCACAGTCAGTAATTTAGCAACGCAAATGCACTCTCGACACAATATTGAGCAACGCCACAAGCACGGTCTGTAATGGTAAAGGGCTAGAAGATGAACCTGAACACGCAGCACGTTTCCAAATCCAAGCCTCCGTTCTTTGAATTAGACTTGTTAGCAGATCCTGCACATCTTTGGATAAGTTTTGGGAACAGAGGTTTTCGCAGATATGAGTGAAGGCTGGGGCCCAATTCACTGTTTCATCTGTGTGGGGGGATACTAAAGGAAACTGGTTTTGAACGGAATCTGAAGGTGGATTGGAGTTATTGAAAGGGCTGTTACGGTCACCTCTGACCGTCTAGTACCAAGCCAGCGATGGCCAGAAATGTGTTCTTGTGCCCTGTGGGTTGCTGATCAGCAGAGGAATAAAAGATTAAATGGAAATTACGACCATCTGGAAAGGATTTGTTATCACCCAGGATAGGCTGGAGACAACAAGGGATTTTATTAATTCAATTAATAAAATCTTTTCTCTCTTCCTGCTGAAAAAAACCCCCAAACGATTAGATAAGGTGGCAGAAAAATAAGGCCTCAGTGATGAGATTAGAAAGATTCCTGCAATTTTTCAGTCATTTGCTTCGAATTAAACAGCGTTCAAGCTTTCTTCTGGGACATTGGTGCTTCCCCCCACACCCCTGCCTTAGTTTCAGGCTATAGTTGTAGACTTTTTTTTTCCTAATCAGGCCTGGCTTGTGTCTCTAATTTGGATTATGTGGAGGCCACTTTTTGTAGATTCTATTTCTGGCAGCTTATTTGGGTGTTTGCCTCCGTGTGCCCTTGTCAGCTGCTTCCCTGAAATTAGAGCCCTGCTCCTCCCGGGCGGTCTCATCTGCCTCTCCTGTCTGCTAAAAGTCTGTTGCTTGGACATGGCTCTGGCGGTAGTCACACAAATCTTACCAGCAGGATAAGCCCCACATACTGGGTTTTCTTAAGCACTCAAAGATTTGTCCTTTCTTTTTATTTTTAACTAGCTCCTTATCAGCAGGCGCCCACCAAACTATCTGGGAGTTGCATTAAGGAGTAAGTTTCAGGTGAAAGCTTTATTTGTTCCATCTGTAATTAAGTGATTTGTTCCAAACTCGTAAATCTTTCCTCCCTCTTTCTTTTTCCACGGAATAGTTCATGCTTCCAGCTTCATGTCAAGCGCTCCACTCCCTGCCCCCTTTCTAGATCAGGTTTCCCTCATTGCCTGCTTCTTAGAGCTTGTGGGGATTTTTTGCTTGTGGATTTGATTTGAATTTTTTTTTTTAAATGACTCCTTGTGTCCCTCCCAGCAGCCTCCATTTCCACAGTCTTTTTGCGAAGAAACTGGGCTGTCTTTGTCTCTTTGCTGAGCATCTTCCTGTCAAGTGAAAGCTCCTGATTTTTGTCTGGCTCCTGATCCTAGCACGATTTTGGCTCTGCCAGTTGCTTTTGGGTAAATTAGCTGGTTCTTCCTTCTCCTTGCAGTTCCTTTCCTTTATACATCTCACATGTCCCCCATCAATCACCTTGTGCCAGCCTCGGAGGCTGTCAGGAGAAGTTGGCACTTCCCGTCTCCCCCCTCCTCGCAGGGATCCCACTTTCAGACCATTCCTTTATCCCTGCCGGAAGGACTCGCGGGTTCTTTTTGTGTGCTTTGTGCTCTGCAGAGCTGGCCCACTCCCTCGCACACCTCGTTCTCCCCTGGTCCCTCCATCGTCCCACCCAGCGGCCAAGATGCTCCTTCCCTGCTCAGTGCACGGAGCGGTGCTTAGGTGGTCTGCAGCTCCTTCTCAGCGCCTTTCCCTTTTTATTGCCTGGCTCTTTATTTCCTGTCTAGTTCCCCATTAAATCTCTTCTATGCCCTCACTTCTTATGAATGTTATTCTGATTCAGATATGGTTGGCAAAAATACTTTCAAGCTTCAGGGAGAAATTTGGACACTTCTCCCTATAGGAGAAGATTTTCATTATGAGAAGATATAATTGGTGGGGAGAGGGTGGTAGTGCTGGTGGGAGCAGGGAGGTTGAAATTACTTTGGAAATCTCAGCTACCTGTCTGAGATTGGACACAATGGTAATACTTCTGAAGATCTCTGTTGCCTTTTTGTTCATCAAAAATGTTTAACTCTCACTCTTCCTGGCTAAGATGGTGGAAGAGCGGCATCCATTGAATGGAGCTTTGCTACTGCCTTTCCGTGCCTTTATCCCACCCCTTCTACAATCCTTAGCCAAGTGTGAGTTGCACTTGGCAGTATTATACAAATAGGACTGAGGCTCAGGTAAGCTCTCATGACTTTGTATGCTATTTTTTGTATATTCTTGGTTTGAGAGGAGAGAAGGAGAAAGTGCTAGGCTTAAATATGCAATCAGAGATGTGTATGTCCTAATTATCAGGTAGTGCAGTTAGGATCCTTGGAGATAGGCTGCAAGCCCACCGACTTCTAAGCCAATGTTAATATGCTCTTTTTGTCCTGTTAGCCCTGAATCACCGTAGTAAGCAGTCTCCAGGTTTGTTTGCTTTTTCCTCGGTCAGGGCCTGCACCCTGTGTGCAGCCAGTGGAATCAGCCTTGACTCTTAAGCAGCCTCTCGCCGCTTATCTGCAGTTAATTAGAAATCTGCTGTTATGGTCAGGTTTTGCTTTCAGAATGTTAATTAATTTTCCAAACCTTTGTTCGCTGTGGTAATATAAGGAAGATCTGACGTCTTTTCCAGCTCTGTTACACTTCTGGATTCCCATCCTCCTGTATGCCGATCAACCCTGCGATAGCTGGGGTGGGGACGTGAGCCAGCCATGGGAGAAAATGCTGCTGCCTTTCTCCTCTCCATCTGATATTCTGTGTGTGTGTGTGCCCTGTCTTTATTTTGCATCCTCTTGCAATATCTAATTGACTGAGGCCTCAGTGCTCCATTTCTTTCTGTGTGAAAATGTCAGTGCTGTTGGGCGTTGTTGCTCCGTGGCACAAGTCCTTGGGGTCAGGAGCCTGGTTCTGGGTTCATGTCCTCTCTCTCTCTCTCTTTCTCAGTGCCCAGACTCCCCCAGCACAGCCTGTGACCCCTTCTGTCCACACAGCTGGGCTGCTTTGTGCGGTTTTAGAGCGCGCACTTAGAGACCTGATTTGGAGAAGGAAGCGCCTGCAGCCTTGGTAAATTCTGCAACGTGTCATGTTGTTTCTCTCCTTCCACCTGCAAAACGGAGATAACTACTCTTAACCCATCTGTATCAGAAGAGTGTTGAGAGATTTAATTAGCCGCTGTCCGCAGGGCTTTGAAGGTGTAAAGCGTATCTGAAATATTTTTAAAGGTGTTACTAAGATTAGCCTTGCTGAGTTTTGCTTTTTTTCCCCCGTACAATTACCATGCAGATGTGTGCGGGACGTGTGCAGATATGAAACAGTTAAGAGATCTTGCATGGCTTTAGAAAAGACATCCCATTAAAACAACACATCAAAGTGAATTAAGTCCTTTTGAAATAATCTTTCTTACTGTATATGGTTTAGGACCAGCTGAACCCTCTGAAAAGCCAGAGCAGGGAGCGAGAGAGGGAGAGGGGGAAAGACACTTATTTATGTGAAGTCTGTCCCTCTGTTCGACTTTGTACAGCCAGAAACTGAAAGAAAGGCTTCCCCAGCGTGTCCAAGTTTCTGGTGAATGGCTCCTTTGGGTGCGGAAGTGAGCGCTGCGGATCCTTTCAGCCGAAAGGAACAGTTAATGAGTGTTTCTCTGTTCTGCCCTGCTGGAATGAGACACATCCCTCTTTCTAGGTCACTAAGTTAATCAAGTCAAGGATTTCTGTCCATTGTCCTTCTTATCAGTCACAGCTGCATTTGCATTAGGAAGCTTTCTGTTTCTTTAAGCCTCATTCATGTACTGATTAAATCCCTTTCCAAGTCTGCAGAAGCAAATGTCTAATGTATTATATAGCCATCTCCCAACCCAAGTGAAAACAACATACAGCAGAATACGTTTAAAAGCAGATGAAAGGGGGAAAAAAAATCGTTGCTTTGATTTATCTGATCCTCGGTGATAAAACATAGGGGCAAAACAGGTTGAAGCTTAAGTTTCTGATGTGTGATTTTTAACTTGGTGCTGGGTAGCATCAGTATCAGTGTGTACCCAAACTATCTGAGGTGGGAAGTGAAATTGCTACTCTTGAGCGTTTGAGTAAACATTGCTGTAACATCTCGTAATAAACAGCAGTAGCTTTTGCAATATATGAGAGAATAAATTGGTCCTGGCAGCACATTTCTAATTCACAAGGATGACTGAAAGATAAACCTGCGACAAAATTCAAAAATTCCTACCATAGTAACCAAACAGTTGTAGCACACGCTCTGAAAAAGGCAGCAGTCTGCCTGTGGTTTTGCTTTGATTGCCCCACTGATTCATAGTCTTGGCTCTTGGAGGCATAAGCTAAAATGTCCACCCTATTGATTATGAGTACAGTTTTGGACAAAACAATAAAGATTTCCTTGTCCTCTTCTGGCTGCTGCAGCCCTCCCACATCCCAGAGGTGGCACCTCCTTGCTTCCCCTCCCCGGGATCTCCCGAGTCACTGGGAGATGTTGATCTTAATCTTCTGTCAGTACAATTCTTGCTTTTAACAGTGTAGGAAAAATGACCTTGGTCATCTTCTTACCTTTCCTGTGGCCACTTGTCTGTTTTCCAAACCTTCTTTAACACTGTTGGGAAATTCCCCTTGGGAAACAACACATATAACACTTAGAAGAGCTAAACACACAGTGGTGCACAAACTCCTCATCTTAAAAGGCATTGCAATGCAGTTGGATCAGCCTGAAAGCTTTTTCCCTTCTCATGAGCCTGCTTCCTGCAAAAGACTCAGGTTATCTCTTGCTGAGTAGTTCCTCCTAGCCTGCAGTGCAATATATGTGCCATGTGCGCTTGGTTTTGCATGTTAATGCTCACAAATGGACTCGGCCAATCCTCTGAAATACTCGAAGTGTCCAGAAGTAGGGCTCAAGGGCAGGCTTTGGCTGGCCAGTGAGGTACTGAAGTTCAGTTACTCTGCAGTAACTCTGAAAAATATATATACGTGTATTCTGAGAGACCCTATGGTAATCTGAGGTCAATTTGAGGTGGCTTGTAGGCTGATGAAAGAGGGCTGCATTACTTGCCATTTGCTGAAAGCATGCTCAGCTGCTGGAGAGCAACTATATATTAAGTTAAAAGATGTGAAGGGAAAGAAGCAACTTTTGGAGCTACATGGAGTCTGAATATTGTGTACTGCAGGGACTTCTGCCATTGCAGTGACAATGTGAAACAGTTCTGAATCAACACGAGATCAAACACTTGTAAATTGACCAGGAAACTGATTTTTTTCATTGAAAGAAGTGTTTCTGTTGAATCAGAATATTTTACTTTTCAAAGCTATGCAATCAGTTTTAACAAGAACACTTAAAATACATTTTAAGCATTTTAAACATTTCTCCGGAATGATAATACGAATCAGCATGTTCCTACACAACGCTTTCATTTGATAGTTCATCATTTTCCAAGGGAAAACAGTCCCTCAAAAATATTTGGATGTGACCACTGTATGGATTCAACTGTGTGGTTAACAAACACCATGGTTATTGTTCCAGCGGATGCCTGTGAGTGTCTGAAGAAGCACAGAGACTGGAGCAGTGCAGGGGCTTGAGGTAATAGCTCTGCATTCATCAGGGAGCAGTGGTGGGACCGTGAGGTCTGTATTGATTGAGTCCTGCTAAGGATCCGTCTCACTAAATATGCAAGATAAAAATATCTCAAAGCTTCAGAGTACTTAGGAGCCAGTGACAGACAAGCTACAGATTATTTGAGTGGTTTAATTATTCTTATCATTTGTCCACGTTAACCTGCACTTTGATTAAAATTCTTTGATTAATCAGATCAGTTGACAAGACAAATGTTCCTCACAGCGCTCTGAAGTATGGTACAAAATGAGGAACCTTTTCTGCGCAAGTTTTCATTGCTCCTTTCTCTCCCACCCACAGCCAAGTGGATTCAGGGAGAATCAATAGGGAGCTAAACATATTTTGGAGCAGTATCTCTTGTGCAATAAACCATAGCAGCTATAACTACGAGAGAGAATAGAGATTCTCCTTGTTTAATATCAATAGTGAAAAGATAAATAAATAAATCAAGCAGAGACCTTAACAAATACAACCGCTCAGTCTCAATGTTGTTAACGACGTACAGGCTGCGTCTGAACAAAGATGTCCGGTTGCTGTAATCAGGATTTGCCTGAAATGGAGGGCAGTCTGGGAAAAGACAGGCAGTGGGAGAGGGGATTTGGAGTGGATGGTGAGGGAGGGAGACTCCAGCTTTGTGCACTTGTAATTGTGCTGTGAAGTAATGCAGAGGGATAGTCTGAAGAGCAGATGTTTAAGGGTATATTGGCACCAAAGGAATCAAAGGCTGAATGGGATTTTCTTGACATGAGGGGGAAGCCTTTGAAAACACCACTGGACACCAATCTACAGGCTGGTCTGCACTGGGCTGTTCTGCCAACACAGTTGGTTAACGTCATAAGAAGAGGTTGTCCCACGCCGCTAGGACTCACAACTTGAGCACACGCCTGTTAACAAATAATTTGTTTTACCAGGGTAGGTGATTTTACAGAGAGGATGAGGAAAGCTCTGCTAGCAAAAGCCCTCTCTTATCAGCCTCATTTCCTTTATGGTGTTGTTGAGATGGTTTAGTTTGGATATGGCTATGCCAAAAAGAGGTTTTTGTGAAGCAAACATTATTTTTATTAAACACAAGTACTAACCAGGATTCATCATCATTGGTGATACTATTAACAGAGACAGTTAAAGTGGTTTACTGACTTTGTTCCGTGTACAGACCTTGGAGAGAAGCTGGTTCCTCCAGGCAGGGTCCCATCTCTCCGGATTTCACAGCATCATTTTGAGCATCGAGGCTATTGCAGAGTCTGCAGGCTATAGGCTGTGAACTTACTAGGTAAGGGGTTGTGCTTCAAAGCCAAAGGGAGACTTTAGTTCTCCAGTGGGGTCTCTCCTTGGATTGATGTAGTAAAAACAATAGTCCTTGTTGGAAATGGTTAGGCAGTGAGAAATCTGGTCCGATTTGGTAAGCGTACTGCTATAATAAAATAACATAGTGATGTCAGACCACCAGTGCTGCTGAGCAAATGTGCCATATGGACCATTATTTACTTTTTCCTCCTAAAATTTATAGGTGAAGGTTCACCAAACAGGAGCAAAGAGCTTTCATTTTTGTGTGAGTGCTTGTCTGCTATTTCACTTGATCTAACAAGTTCCAGGTGAGCAGGCAAAATTACTTTCACTCCCATGTTGTTTTTAGATGCAACCAGCTTTTAACACTTACATCATCACAAGAAATTGCTGACTGCTTACCATGTCCAGGAGTGTCCCTTTTAAAAGGGAATGAAAACCTAAAGCAGCCTATGACCCAGTTTCTTAACGCTGGGCATCCCAGTGCTGCTTAGCACAAAGGTACTCACAGGGGCAAAACTACAGTGGGTTTGATTCACTGCAGTGTTCCTGTGCTTGCAAGGCTGGAATAACTGCCGAAATTGATGCTGCTATTCCAGTGTACAAACAGAGTCTTGCCAGGGTGAATTTCTTTCCTTGGAAACAAAATGGGCACGGATTTACTCACCTAGTGGGTAGTCCTCGTAATTTTACTCATGTGAGTAACTGTTCTTGGCAGGGGCGTAATGGAGTCTACACTTCTGACCTGAAGAAATTTATTGTACTTTT
>WEIS01066157.1:0-14433 GCA_013389965.1 Todus mexicanus | reverse complement strand
TTTGGTGGTGGTTTTTTTTTTTTAGTGACAACACATCTCTCTCAACATGCAGGAAAATCGCAGAGCAAGTTTTAAGTCACTGCGAATAATGATATCCAAAATACCCTTGAAACTTTGGAGTTAGCACCTGTAACATCCTAAACTGAAGCTCTTCCTAAATTTCACCATACGCGTATTCGTGTTACAAATGTTACGAGGGCGTATCCACAGCTGAGTCATAAATACGCCTCGTTAGGAATCCAGAGGCATTTGCTTCTGCTCGGGCTGAAAATCACGCCCAGCGAGCCTCACTTCTCGATGGTTTGAGCTGGCAGTGCGCGAGAGGCTGGAGATGATGTTAACCACAACATTTCATTCCCTGGAACTCGCAGCGTGGCCTTTCCAGCTCAGACCTCCAGCTAAGCTTGGCCAAATCTTTGTTCATGTCTTAAAATACGGAGCTGATTTTACTTAAGAGCTGGATGCCACAATATGCCAAAAACCACTTTGACTGAAACCATGAGAAGTTGAGAGCAGCCAGCACCTTCTGTAGCCTGTCTGGATGTAACATTGCACACGAACGGTGTCTCACATATTCTTTAATCTTCCAATGTGCTCTTGATCAAGAAATGAACGTCTGAAATATCCACTGTGTTGGTGGGAAGGAGATCAGAATTGCCTTTAAGTTATTTTAGGATAAGAAATTAAAAGGACCTCTGGCCTGTGAAATAAGCGAGAGTTATATTTACCTATATGTTTGGCTCATTAAAACCTGGAGAGCATGAAGTGGTGCAGAGTTAAAAGGAGCATGCAGGAAAAAAATACAAAACAAATTGGTTGTGTCTCGGAAAGATCTTCAGGGAATTCAGCTTTATTGCCACAACAGTACACTTTCCAGTGGGCAATTACTTATTGTCATGGAAAGGCATTTCGAAGATTTCTCTCGTTTTGGATGCTGCAAAGCATGCTTAGTTTAAGTAAGAGGTTGTGTTTGATTTTTCCTTTCTATATTTGTTTATTTATCCAGGTTATTGTATGGTGGTCAGGCTGGAATCCAAGTTCCCCTGAGAGAACAAGACAAGAAAAAAAAAAACCCCACTGCTGAAATAATGCGGCAGCAGCTACGAAGTAAATATATTATTTATTTTTAAGTTATGTAAGTTGGTATCGTGCGTTCTGTGATAGGGAAAGCTCTTCTATTCTCAGTCTTGGCAAAAATGCATTTTTGTAATTGATGATTCTTTTTTTACTCAAACATTTGTACAATGAGTAACAAAACCTTTGCATCTAAATCCAAGTAGGAACAGAAATTGGCAAATCTAATTCCTTCCTGGATTTTCGCAGCTCTACTTCCTTTAGGAAGTTTTTAGTCAATGGGAAACAAAGGCTTATTGAAAGGATTAAAGTTGCAACTATTCCCTTTGTTTTAGAGCTTCAATCACGGTTTTCCTCTAGTAAACAACATTTGCAATTAATAAAACTTCTAAAAAAACAGGAACTTTGGGGAAGTACGTGCTTATGATAAGCAGCAGGATTTCTTTTAACAGAACTCTATACAAAGGTGTAGTCTTTTTAAGTTAGGACAATGATAACAATTGAGTTTCTCAGTGCATTTTAAAAGTGTTCCTTCTGATAAACACAACACAACACAACACGCTCTACAGGCAGGGATGGGCAATACATTTAAATCGGCTATATCTTGTCAACGGTTTATTGTGTCCCAAAATTATTTTAAATAGCTGCAAACAACTCACATTTCATACCATGCATAAACCTAGTAATCATGTCTTACACAATGAAATATCTGTGCCCATTGGGCATACAGGACTGCGTATATTTATGAACTATTATCCAGAAATTGTTTATTGTTTCCTTTATGTGATGCTTGAAAAAGGCATTTGGATAGCAGTTATCTGCGCGTGGAGAAGACGCATGGAATATTTAATCTTTATAATTTATCTTTTGCTATTTTCATGTCATGAAATATCTTATGAATATTTTGGTGTTTATGTCAGCTATATTTTTTTTTTACTCGCTTTATGTGTTTACTCCCAAGGAATTATCTCCTGTCAGAGGTAAACTGAGGGAAGCGCTTTAACTTCTTTGTCGACCCTCCCTGGAGGGCAGTGTGGAGCTGTGGGATGGTTCGGACTGACATTTCATGAACAGCTCAACTGTTGTTCTCACCCAAGTGTCCAGTTCTTTTTCGGGGGTGGCTTATGTCCAAGGGGTGCTGAAAACAGCAATCTGGAGGATAAAGGGACTGCAGTTCTGACTGGCTCCTTAAGCGCAAGCGCGCTGCTGTTTCTTACATGCCAGCTCTCATTTACAAAACGCATCTTAAGCCACTGTCCCTCTGATGATAATTTTTACACTTTTGTCTCACATTTAGGCAGATATTTTTTCTTTCAGATGTTTTTTGAGTAAATGTTCCTGTGAACTGAGAGTACCTTTGCTAATCTCTAACCTCGAATCAACTTCTGGTGAAGGTGTAAGCCTTTAGAAGCAGAAAGTTTTAGTGGGAATCCTGACTCAGCCTGGTTTTCAGCAGCAGGAACAGTGCTCTGCTATCAGTAGAATGTGAGTCAGGCACCACCAGTAAATCTGATCTTTGAGATCGTCCATTAAGAGTAAATGTTCTTTGTTGCCGTCTGAAGCAAACAAGAAACAGAGACGAGTCATCTGAATGATTAAGCGTGACACAGAGGATGTTAAATACTATTTTTTAGACATTTTCCTTCAGCGATCGTCAGCTATTTTGTAAACAAAGCGTGTTCTTAATTAAAGGTGCCACATCAGACGTTCTGCATGTATACATTGAATCAGACTGTGAAGACAGCCACATAGAAACCTGTAGGATAGTGTAAATGGACAGGCTGATTCCTAGAGGAAATAAGTGTTAGCATGAGAACAACAGCTGAACTAAAATCCCATAAGCCAGGAAAAACAGCGACACAATTACACTAACAGGTGGTTGGTTTCAAAACAAATTTCAAGGTCTGACAGCTCTGTGCACCTGCTTTGGGCTGATTTCTTTTAAGGACTTGGATTTGGCATGAACCATTGATAAAACCCATAATTCTTTGTGTCTGAGAAAAGTCATCATTACCATATAGTGATGATACAGTACTAAAGCTTTCTAAAAGTAGTACTTAGCCAAAAGGTGATACGGGTCATTCCGCACACTCTGTCATTATAGCTCAAGCTTTTCTCTACCAGAGAGCTTCAGGCAAACACTGTTAGGATCAAACCTCTCCTTCTGTAAACTGAGATAATTCCATCTCACCAGAGTGGCGTGATGTGAATTAGGGATGACTTCAACCTTTGCCTTCACCATCATAAGAAAAATCAAATTTTATTTGACAGAGGATTTTGACAAAGATATTCAGCAAATTCTGTTATAAAGGTTGTGCTTGTTCTTCTAAATTTATTTGAACTGTTAACATTTCACTTGGGGAAGTTTTTCTCTTTGCTTATGTTTGTGCTCAGGTTATAGACATTTTTCCTGAGTTTTGGGTAAAAGGAGGATGGTCATTTCCATTTGGGGGAAAAAAATCAAAACATACTTTCATCATTTAAATGCTGCATTTGTGATCCTTTAGGGATGGCTCTCACACGTCAGTAAGAAGTAGTATAAATCTTAAACTTGATCAGAATGGATCAATAAATATAGCATTTTGAAGTTACTTGGTTTCTACAGAACTGAAATGAGATTTTCAGAATGGCCAAAATACCTAGAAATTCACATTCCTCCAGTTTTCAGGTAGTGGAATTACAGGCAGTGCCAAGATCATCACATCTCTGTAAGATCTGGGGCTTCATTTTGAACACCTCCTTTGCAAAACTAACGTGTCATGATTTTATGTGATGCAATCCTGAATTCTACAAGTGTGTGTTTTGTTAGTTCCTTCTAGAGAAAGCAGGAAGAATACGAAGCCGATTTTCAACTCTGAGCAACTCATGTGGTTAGATGATACGCTCACCCACAGCCCAGTGCCGTTCTGGGGGCACCAGTATGACCTACACACTATGCAAACTGCAGCTACTTTTACTTCCTTACTCCTCTTGTCTGTTGAGCAAAACTTGTAGGCATTTATAAGCTTCAAGGTGTTCAGGATTGTGGGGAGTGCATACACAACTGCTTGTTTAGTTCTTGATTCTACTGTGGGTGTTTCACCTCTGTGTTTTGCTGGGGTTTTTAAAACATAAAATGATGGTTCACAGCCAGTACGAGAGAAACAGATAAACAGGGTTATTAACCTGCCATATCCCATCTCCTTCTTACAAATGAAAATGCGAATCTACATGATAGCAGTTTTTTGGTTTAACTGTCCTTCATTCAGAATGACTAAATACATTACCTGACAGCAGGGTGTGGTGGGGTTTTTTTTGTGCTGCACATTCTGTTTCTCAGATCTTGATAGAATACTCCTTACTCTAGATTGTTGAGGACATTCCTGTTAATTTTGCTTATCTGCTGCACAGGATTTCACTTTGTGACTGTCAAGACCTGCCTGTCAGTTTTTCATTCCAGATTTCATGATCTGTAGACTTCAACCCGTCTAACTGGAAAATAAGATCCGTAAGATACTAAGTTACATCTCATGAAACATATTTTAAATGTACATATTTCAGTTTGCTGTATCAGTTATCTAGGTTTGTAGTGGTTTTGCCTTTGTTTTAGTTATTCAACTGATGAAGACTGGAGTGCCCCTTTTTTCTTTTTGGTTTGCACCTAGGCAGACACCAGCATGAGGCCAAAACCTCACCTGCCTTCCCTGAGGAGGAAAAGTTAGCAAAGCTGAGCATTAGGTTCAAGAACTGAGTGCAAGGATTTACCACTTGAAGGATCAAGCTGCAGGGAAAAAAAAAAAGAAAAGAAAAAAAAAGAAGAAGAAGAAAAAAATAAGATCATGTGGATGAAGTATCTGAGCATCTGCACATTGCTCCTGATGGATAACTATCAGCCAGCCAGGGACAATAGTCTTCGCTCTCTAGTGAGCTAGTAGGGACTGTCTGTCCATAGTACCATCTCCTAAGTTAGCTTCTGTGGTAACCTGATTTAGACCAAATTCAGTTCAGTGTGAAACCGCACCCTCACGCTGAACTGCTCCTATAAATGCACCCCTGTCCATTTCAGACAGTCCTCCAGGTTAGTGAACCTCTGCCATATGCTTAATCTAACGTGGCTGACCTTACTTGAAACACAGTGGGAGATGCTTTCATGAACAGACGGCGCAGATAAGGGTTAGCAATTTCCACGGAAGTGTAGTGTGATGAACAGTTGAGAAGGAGCCAGTGGGCAGTCTCTTATTTGGTACAGCTGTTGGCAAAGGCACATTTGTCTGTGGTGTGGAACATTCTGAGAAGATGTGCACTCGGGGTTTCCTGCATTTGGAGGCTACACTATGCTTACTGCGCTGCTCTGGCTAATAGTTTCTTTATTCAGTACTAAGGCTGCTTAGAGCGGTGTTGTTTTCTAATATATCAGCAGATTTCAGCCTACTATAGAGTGATCCTTTGCTACTTTCTTAGAATGTGGTTTGAAGCTTTCCAGAAGGTCAGAACATCTTAGGACTTAGCTTTTCTCAGAGACCTGACTGTTGAAGTGTGCTCAGATTTTAAACGCAAAGATTTGACACACTTTGGAGAGAAAGAACAGCAAATGGAACTGGAAGTGGGAATGTCCCCATTAATAGCACGAGCTACCTCTTAACAAGCTTCACAATTGCTTTGTTTCTTCCTCTCCTAGTGCTGTAAACATGACTAGCCAAAGGAAGACCATAGAAAACAACTCAAGGAAGCTACTACGAAGGCTGTTGAGAAAGTGAAGAAGCCAGCTGGACCGGTTAGTGTTAAACACAACATTTTCTAACAGTTCTAGTGGATTCATTTCTCCCCCTTTCTCAGTGGCTACACATCACATACTTTGAACTGGTGCAGTCAAGTAAGTGACGGCATTCTCCTACAGAAAGCTCACTTTTTAATGCATAATAATAGGGTAGGTTCTATTTGTGGTCTTCCTGAATCCCTGGTAAATAGACAGCTGCTTAATCCAAGGTTGAACAGAAGAAGATTTTAATACATCCTTTTTTTCACTTCAAATTTAGTTTAAAGAGACCCCCTCATGTTTCTTGAGTTAGGCACTGTTACTAGAGAAACCGCATTTGTCAATGAGTTGAGAAATATATGTCTTTTCTTACATAATGTCAAAATTCTGAACCTCATGCTTAGGAGGCTCAATTGTTTAGAGGGCATGTGTGAATTGTTAGTGGCTTGTGATAATTTATATTTGAAGAATCAAGAGAATGGGATAATATTGACAAGTCATAGGTTAAACTTCCTAGAGAGAATTAGTTTTTAGACATCAAATGTAACTCTCCTTAGTTTGGGGTGTCTAAAAAAGGTGCTGGGACTAAAAGGTATGAATGCAGGTGATATATCCTTGACTGTGATTTGAAGTAACCATCATGTATTTTCAGAATACTTCTTACTGAGGTCACTGTAAGGTTATACAGCAACCATGCTCCCTGTCCCTCCTTTCCTAATTGTGCATAAGTAGGAGGAATTGCTCAGACAACACGCAGTGCCTTTGTTGGCCGGGGTGGTCTGCTCAGGCGCGCTATGTGCGCTGTATAGTGGAAGGACTTGATATTCCCTGGCTTTCCTTTCTCTTTCATTCCCCCACTGGGCAGGCTGTGTTGGTCTTTCCAGTGTATAATATTTTGCCTGCAGGCAAACTTGGTCATTTGGTACCTGTTAAAAAGCAGCAGTAGGGGTAGGTGTTCCTCTATCGCGATGTTCTGCCTCTTGCCACAGTTTTTAATAATCTCTTTCCTTCATTTTTTTGCTGCCTCTTATTTGAAGTTGAAGGGACATCTCTCATGTAAATCAAAGGATGTTTTCTTTTCCTGTTATGTCTTCCAGATCCCAATTCTCCTTGCATACACTAACTCCCATTTGTAAATAGTAACTCCATCTCCATGGCTGGTTAGGTTATTGAGCTACATTTCACATTCTGCACTCCGTTTTTATTTTCAGTAAAGCAACCTATGGTTCTTTGCATTAGAAATCAAGGGAAAGTTTTGGTGGAATGTTTTGCAAGCTGAAATGCTTCTGACAGTAAACCCAAAATTCTCACCTCTGTTAAGGGCTTGGGTACGTTTAGAATATAATTTTGTCCAGAATAATTTGTCTCACATTGAAGGGAAATTTGAATTCTGAGGTGACATCAAGTGAAGTTTAAGTCATATGTATACGGAGCATGAACAAAAGGAAATGGTTCTTTATGAGAGACAGCAAAGCTGAGCAGGTAGAAAGAAGGAGAACGCAAATTTTGCAAAGGGAATACAAAAGAAAACCCTTCTGTGTAATCGGTGTAACAAACAAGAAGAATAATAACAGAGACAGAAATATGTCAAACAGGAAAGGATTAAAAAAATGTTGTTAGACTCACTAAGCTGATTGACTAGAATTGTCGTTGTGTCGTCTACTGTCTAGTACTTCGAAATTGAAGTACATTAAATAACAAAAATTAGAAAAATGCCTAAAAAATAGTTTTGACTTTGAATCTTTGAGCTGTGAAACGCCTTTGTTTCATGTATTTATTTGTTTGTGATGTTATCTACAAGTGGCGACTGATTTCTTCCCGTAGAATATCCATTCACTGCAACTAAAGAGGGATGGGACATTTAACCTTTGTCTTCAGAGTGAGAAAATAAGTTGTGCATGAAAAGGGAACAGCTTGTCTGTGTTATTGCTGTGTGTATCCCAGCACTCCAATATGGAGCTCTCAGCCTTTTTAAGTTATAAATGTCATATAACTTTTTCTAGAGTAGGTTGGATATAATTTTAAATTATGGTCTAGTGATAAACTTAAAATCTGTAATCTGAGGTTGACGAAGAATAGCAAAGGAAAATAATCTCATTTTGGCTTGCTCTGTAGGTGGTACAGTATTCTACAGAATCACTGAGCCATTACTTGCTCTCTAATTGTCCCTTCATTTTCCTGTGCTGAGAAGCTATTAGTGCAGGATATTAATTCTGGCTGTACTATATTCCTGAAGCTAACTGGTAAGGAATCAAATTTTTACGTTGCTGCATAGAGCTCCTCGGACACCTCTACGACTTCAGACAATAAAGCCTTTGAAAACTTAATGGTTTTGGAATCATCCATCTCTTCTCAAATACAGTGTTGTTATTTTAAAGGGGTTTTGGTTGATTCCAACTCCAGGACACGTTTTCTGTGCAATAAACTCCAAGCTCATGGATTTGTTATTAGTAGGGAAACCGAGATCGTAAGGCTGTTCACCATTTAAAGTATCACAGTTCAAGCTTAAGAGACAGTTAATTACAGCAATAGTATTTCTTTGTCTTTACTACAGTTACAAAAAGGGGTTTTTACATGTTGTGCTTGTTTGATTCAAGTGAACCCATGGTCCTATCGTGAACCCTGTAGTTTTATTCTTTCCTGCTTTGTTTGTCACAGACCACTTTCTGCTTAGGTGGTTAATTGTAGGTTCGCTCTGGAAGAGTGTTGGCTTATTGTCTCAAAAGCAGCGGGCCTTAAAGTGAATGGGATATAGCCTGGAATCATTTGAAATCCTGTTGCTTCCAGTAACCTTGAGAAGGCTCATAAAAAATGTGACATGAGCTCTGAAGAGAGAAATGGAGAGATCTGATTATGAATAGCAAGAAAATCTTTCTGTCCAGAGCAAGTGATGAAGCTGCATTGTCCAAAACCACCTCCAAATAAGACAAAAATGATGCCTAGGATTTGCTTTAGCTCTTATTCAGTGTTTTAGTTTGCTGTAATTTTCCATTGAATAGCAAAGAGTGTATATGATAGATTTACGAATTCATCTTTCTTTTTTCCTTCATTGTGACCTTTTGCTAGTCTCACTTGGGTTTACCACCCTCTCTTTTCTCCTCTGTCTCTTTCTAGAATTTCCTCCCTCAATTTTCCAAGTTTGTTTCTCAGGAATGCTCTCAGGCAAAAGTTCTCACTGGTACAAAGACAAAGAGAATATCTTTTTATAAGTAATATTATTTAATATTTCTTCTTCCCTTCATAGTCTTTATATTTTAGCCAGCTTGGAGTGGTATTACATTTAAATATATGCATCATTAGTGAAGATCTCTGTGTGTGCAACTGAGAGCAGAATTGGCTTAAAATTTGCTTCGAAAGGAAATTGAGTAGGATCCTGCAATCCTGACTCGCTTCCCTTTCCAACAGCAATGAGCTGAATCAGAAGGGAACTAATGAATTCGGGTCGATTTCCTTCAGCGCACCAGAGCTCTTTAAACACATACTGAAGAAGGGAAATGAAGTAGGATTAGTCCATTTCCCTTTGAAGCCAGCTGTGTGTTCACAGGGCAAGGACTGGAACATTATTTCACTTGCCGCTTCCTGGCTCTGGGCCAAACTGTAGTATCACCTTGAATGGATGCAAGATCTGAAAATATGTAGAGAAACACTATAGACTGCCTCTGGAAAGTGAGTAAGAAGTTGGTATCCGTGTGGGAAATTGGCTTGTGGTGTGTTATTCTTCATTTCTTTACCTGTTTGGCAAGGGATCACCTAATTATTATTATTTTTCATGAGCTTTACCACAGTCATAAGCAATTCTGGGGCCTTATTTTCCCTTTGAGATTGGCTTCAAACGGGAGTGTGAATTTTTAATGTAATGCTAAGAGATTTTTGTTATTTCCTTCATGCTATTAAGTTGTGGTTTTGAGGGAGAAAAGTCCCATATGTTTTGTCTTACACAGAGAGTGTTTGGGGAGGAAGGATGTTTGAGCAGTTGTATAATACTGCAAATTGTGATGGGTGACTCATGCGAGTACTAACTATTGTTCTGCCTGTATATAGCACCTTTCTTTCCAGAAGGTCTCAAAACATTTTGTAAATAACGCGGTGATTGCCTAGCATGTGAAACTCCCAGGGACTGGAATATCCTTTCTCTCTAAGAGGATGAGACTTTGCCACTCCATTTGCGTTTAGCACTGCAGAACTATGGCTACCACATGGTTGAGCGGTTTTGATCCTTTGTTTAGGAGATGAGCAGAAAAGACAAAGATAGGCAGGATCTTATCCACAGCACTATATGCATTAAGTACCTTGGAACAAAAAGTGGCTGCAACCTCAGAAGTCCTGTGCCATGGGGAAGAGTTGGAACGTTTGGGCTGCAACCTTTCTTCTACAGAACTATTGGATCTCTGTGTCTTGCAGAGTCTTTCTTGTAACGTGCCCGCGGACACTGGCTCTGGTCTTATCTGTTACAGGCTGTCTGGATTCCCATGGTTTTCCATAGCAATGTGGCTTTTGCCTGTTTAATTACATCACATTTCTGAAGGAAAACTAAGCTGACGAATGTGCTGCCCTGATGGCATCAGCGAGGCTACACCAGGCACTCACTGGCTTGGAGGTGTCAGCTGGAGGTTAGACTCTTTTCACAGTTTGTGTTGACGTAGCCACGCTGGCAGAAGTTTGTAGTCTAGTGCTGACTCTAGGGATCACTGCAGGAAGATTCTTGGCTGCCCTTAAAGTAGATGCGCATTAACCAAATTAGGGATTTGTAGATTAGGACTGGGACTTCAGACCTGGTCCAGAAGTGAGAGGAGGATTGCAGAATACCCAGAGCACCAGAGCAATATTGGACTCTGTCAGNGCTTAACAGAGATCTCCAGAAGTACTATTAACTCAGCCAAAAAGCTAACAGAAAATTGTCAGTGTCCAACAGAGCCCGGCGAACGGTCCCAAACGCATGCACGCGGATTAGACATGCATGACTTCTGGGGGCCCTGAGATGGAAGGGGATGCACCCGACCAGGAGAGCGGGGAGAAAACCCAACAACAACAACAACAAAAGTGCAGATAATTCAGTACTCCCTAAGCCTCTACTCTGGAGATGTTCCCTTTTGTATCTAACACAAGAGAGGTAGAAATTAGGCCACAGCATCACTGGAGCAGACGGGCACGCTCTGTCTGAGCTGCAGCAGCATGTGCTGCTTTTCAGGGAGTTGCCTGGCAACGCAATGCTGCCCGCCTGAGGAACTGCAGGAGCCCTTTGAAACCCACCGGCGGGGCAGAGCAGCAGAGAAAGGGAGAAAGGAAGGAGGAGGGGAGAGAGTGAGCTCACCAGTTTAGACATTTCTGGCAGCAGAGGCAGGGCACTAGGAATGAAAGAGGGAAGGCAAGCTAGGAAAGGGGAAGAAAAACTTACTATGCAGGAGTAAAGCTCTCCAGAAATGATTGATTTTACTTCATACATGTCAGAGAGGGATCTGATTTTGCCGGTTTTATAGAATGTGTGAGGATGGTGACACCCAAAGAATATATTACTTGTAGTGTGTAGGATACGCACGGTTCTGAAAAGCAAAAAGTGCTTGTGGGAAGCTGAATGCACATACCCAGCCTGACCGCAGGTGATGAGAGATGTCATCCAGTGCAACTTCTTCCCTTGTATGGCACTCCGGGTGACTGGACTTTCAGACCAGTCAACTCGGCTGCTGTCAGCCCAGTGGGACAGGACGTGCGAGCTCCTATCGTGACGTCATTAAGTGCTGTGCTGAGGGCTGATTCTATTATAGCAACCAACAATTAGATTGTATCATCGTGCCGAATGACTAATTTCTATTAGTGTGGGGAATTAGTTAAATATCACTTCATCTGGCATCTTAAAGAACTGAAGGGAGTCAAGTGTTTAGCTCTTGCTGAATTTCAATTGCATATCTCCCAGGGAAAATTAATGAGCTGAGTCCTAAGAAGCCTTGCTGTTTCCAAAGGAGCTTAAATTTATTGTTTGCTGTCCAAGTCTCTTTTCCCCCTCATTTATAGATATGGACTATTCATTTTCACATGCAGAATTATTTGTCAGTAATTTCAGTTATTAACGGTTCGCAAATTTGGAGTCCTTGCTCTTATGGAGCAAGCTTGCAAATTATTCCGACTAAATGCTATTGTCAGAGTTGCAAAGTAAATAGTTGTGAAGACAGATGTCTTGACCACTTTAAGAGTTAGCTGCTCACTGAACTAAATGGTTAATTCTCTCAGAAGACAAGATCAGACTCCGGAAATGAGCACTGCAACAGCCTTCACTGGAGGCTATAGCAGTATGCTTTCTGAGGGAAAACTCAACCCTGGAGAGAACACTGGAGTTAGTTAAATATCCAAACAGGAAATGCTGTATTAAATGAGACCAATATTCCATCTGATATGGAGCTAATTTTTGACAGTTACCAGAAGCACAGGGAAGAATATTATGAATAATTATGAGAAGGATTGCCTGTGAAAGGAATCTCTTTCGAACTGTAACCTATTGATAGTAAGATTATTTTTTTAAATGTAAAGGTTAAAGAAAATGTATGTCGATACAACTGGTCCTCGTAAGAGCTCCAGGGAGAGTTGTAAGTCCCTACAGACACATACATCCATTACGAGTTTGAATTATTTTTCTGCAGTGAACAATTTCTCTGGTGCATGCTCCCAGGAGCTCTGCTTGCACTAAGTTGTTCAATCTTCTTTGGTTTTTCCTCTACGTATGTATAGGAATCCAGCTAGTGGCATGAATGGGCTGAATATATTCAAATTACTTGGGCATTCGTTATTGTACATGAGACCGATGAGATGTTAAGGATTGAATATACCCTCCAAGAACAGGGACATGCTGTCGTACTGGCCTGTCGTGTGAAGGCCACTGTTCTGCAGCAGCAAACCAGTTCTGAATTTCAGGGATGATACTGACAGACTCAGTTGGAAGCAGAATGGATCTTTTCTCCGTTACATAATTTGATGATTTATGTTGAGATTGGGAAACTCTCTTTGCAAGCAAAAAAAAAAAGTACTCAGAGAACTGGGAATAATATTTCCATTCTATCTGAAAAATTCTGTCATATGAGGCAACAAACCCAGACAATTACACTTTCTGGTGTTATGAGGCATGAAAAAACGTATAACAAAATAAAATGTAGATAAAGGAAATAATTTTGTTTGGTTTTGAAACCATAATGTAAATTACTGTGGGGGTTTTTTTGTTGTGTTTTAATAACTCTTGTGATCTTTTAAGAAACAAATTAGAATGTCTGGGGAGAATTAACTATCCAGGTAATGGGTGGTCGAGACAATTACAGCTGTAGCTTATCGGGCACTGAAAGAAGCAAGTCTTTCGGGATCAAACATCCTATGTGCTGTCCCTCTGACATTCATACTTTAATTCAAAAGTGCAGCCTTCTGGGTATTTTTTGGATTCTATGCTGCTGCTGTCATCAAGCATATCATTCCTATTATTCTCAGTTCACTGGGTTGTGCAAGAAACAGTTTTTCTCCCAAAGCCCAGGAAATGAGCCATGTTGATTGTTCATCGGAGAACACGACTGAAGTTTGCTGTTGTGTTTGACTGCACAAGAAGTTTCTGTAATCAAAAAACTGTGTATCCATTCTATGCCTGAAAGTAGAATCAGAAATTCCCAGGTTTTCCAGGATATGCGATTATTTCAGCTGTTCTGATACAATACGCCTGGGCTCAGCCTTTGCTTTTCTCTTATCAGATTTGCCATGCTCTACAATACAATAAACGCCCACACAAAAAACAATGTTAAAATAAGGTTAAGGTGAGGACATATACTCACAAAGGAAGGAAGTTCTGAAATACTGTTTTCATTAAAATCTTCACTCAACAAGCAGAATGTTATCAAAAGATGAAGGGCCTGTGGCTGAGGCCTGAAAGTATCCTAAAATTTTTACTGCTGTGGTATGATCTTTATGGTACAAAATGATTCTTCTGTGATCTACTCCAGCTTGATAATCCCATCCACTATCAAAATGAAAGAAGAGTTATTGGAGCAGATTAGTTGCGATACTTGCCGTTGTATTTTTTTATGCATCAGTATTTTTCTTTCATGTCTAGAGACAGCATTCAAAGCTGAGAGCCTCTGTTCAATTCTGAAATTTTCCATCTTTTACAAACCTTCTCTGATCATTCTTTTATGTATTTGAAGCTCTGAAATGCCAGCCTGAGCTCCCGATTTGAAGACTGACTTGTCAACTGTTACTTTTACAGACCCACACTGAGCTATTTAGTTTTGTTCAGATGTAGAGTTCCAAGCACATTTACTCGATTTCACTTGGACGTCACCAACAATGCCTTTGATACAAACCTTGTTCACTTTGATGAGGTTTCCATAGATTCCACAAATATGATTTGACACCTATATTTTTTTGTCTTTATTGACCCTCTCTTATGCTTACCTTCATTTTGACATGGTATTATTCCTACCTAGCATTTAAAAATCACCTAGATTACTTTAAGGAATTCCATGCCGTCTTGTCTGAGATTACTTTACTGGAAAGCCACAGTGTATTTGATTTACTGTACCATATTCCAGTTACAAAATTTTATAGGAAATACAAATAATAATTTTCAATATATTTCTTCCCTATGGTATTTGCTATCA